>JBBDGP010003676.1:0-55559 GCA_037952835.1 Lithobates septentrionalis | reverse complement strand
CACGAGACACTGCGGGCACAGCCACTCGCGAACGCTCCTTGGAAAGGCAGAACGGGGGGACTGCCCATGTTAACAAAGCAAATCCCCATTCTGACAGGGGAGTACAGAGAGATGGTCCGTTCCTAGTGATCAGGAACAGCAATCTCTCTGTACTTCTAGTTAGTCCCCTCCCCCCAGTTAGAAAGCACCTCCCTAGGACATGCTTAACCCCTTGAACGCCCTCTAGCGTTAACCCCGTCCTTGCCCAAGTAATTTATACAGTGAACAGTGCATATTTTTAGCTCTGAACACTGCAATAATGTCACTGGTCCCAAAAAAGTGTCCGATCTGTCCGCAATGTTGCAGTCCCACTAACAAATCACTGATCACCGCCATAACCAGTAAAAAAAAAAAAAAAAAAAAAATAAAAAAGCAAAAAAATAATAAAAATGCCATAAATCTATCCCATATTTTGTAGACGCAATAACTTTTGCGCAAACCAATCAATATGCGCTTGTTGTGAATTTTTTTTTCAACAAAAATGTATAGAAGAATACATATTGGCCTAAACTGATGAATAAATTAGTTTTTTTTACTTTCTTGTATTATAGCAAAAGTAAAAAAAGATTTTTTTTTTTCCCAAAACGGTCGGTCTTTTTGTTTATAGCGCAAAAAATAAAAACCGCAAAGGTGATCAAATAGCACCAAAAGAAAGCTCTATTTGTGGGAAAAAAAAGGACATCAATTTTATTTGGGTACAACGTCTCACGACCAAGCAATTGTCAGTTAAAGTAACGCAGTGCCGTATTGCAAAAAAAAATGGCCTGGTCATTAAGGGGGTAAATCTTTCCAGGGCTGAAGTGGTTAAAGCACCTCCATCCCCCTCCGTATGCTCATGTGTAAAGGCAAATGTATACGTAGGTCATGTTCGCGCCACACGTGAGTTATCGTCACTAACGTTATACCGAGAGCAATAATTTTTAGCCCCAGACCTCCTACGTAACTCTAAACTGGTAACCTATAAAAGGCGTTTAAAGTGTCACCCCACTTTGTAGAGATTGCCTCCTGCTAGACCACCAACAGGATTTTCTCACTTTTACTTTGCTGAAGAAGTTCTTCCTTTACTGATAAAAGTAAATAGAAAATAAATGAATAAATAAAAAAAGGGGAGGTGCTCCATGAGCAGGTAAAGATCTTACTTTGTAGGGATCCATAATGCGCAGGTACAGGACGCCGTCTATCTGTAACGTGACGTTATCTGCAAAGAGGATGAAAGCAAATCAGTAGCTCTACAACAGTGCTAGTATAACAGTGCTAGTATAACAGTGCTACTATTTATTATAGCAAAACAGAGTGTAACTGTAATGAGAGTTAAGGGAGTTGATCGGCTCTCAGACAGGTAAGTAATGGGTTAAAGCGGAGTTCCACCCAAAAAATGGAACTTCTGCCTTTCGGAATCCTCCTCCCCCCTCCGGTGTCACATTTGGCACCTTTTAGGGGGGAGGGGAGAGCAGATACCTGTATAATCCAGGTATTTGCTCCCACTTCCGGGCATAGATATCTGCGGGTAGCCACGGATATCTATGCCATATCCGGCGCCTCCTCCGCTGTCTTCTGGGAGACACACAGGTCCCAGAAGACAGCAGGGACCTGTGGGATCGTGCAATGCACAGTAGGGAACCAGGATTCACTTCCTGATTCCCTTACCGAAGATGGCGGCGCCTCCACCCGAGACCCGAGGGACAGATCGGCTTCAGGTGCCGACATTGCGGGCGCCCTGGACAGGTAAGTGTCCATATGTTAAAAGTCAACAGATGCAGTGTTTGTAGCTGACTTTAAAAAAAAAAAAAAAATTCGGCAGGACCTCCGCTTTAAGTACCCTGCCCTACCTAGCCCAGACCTGCTCATAAGTGATCAGTTCATTTCTGGAGTCTGATCTATCCCACTGAAGAGAGCCTTGAGGGAATTGAGGACTGACAATACGGTGATAATCAACGTCATTCTACGAGAGGCCACTGAATGAAGAACTAAAAACAAAAAAGAGGGCAGAGAGGCCAAAAGCCACGTGACAGTCACCCAGGGAGTTGGGTGACCACTGGAGGTTGAGAAAGTGGCCATCCCCTCTCTACAGGAGGGAGGGGCCAGGAGCACCGGTGGGGGACCTGAGAAGAGGAGGATCGGGGCTGCTCTGTGCAAAACCAACTGCACAGAGCAGATAAGAATGACATGTTTGTTAGTTAAAAAAAAAAAAAAAAACTGCCTTTAATATGACCTTAAATGTTGGCTGCACTTATGCTGTAAAGCAGAACTTCAGCCAAAAATTAAAGTTGATCTCATTGTTTTTCCTTCTCGAAGCATAAAAGTGAAATGCAGCCTTATGGGTATCTTATGTTGCAATGTACCTACTTCAATTTCCTTAACCCATGCCTGGAACTACGTCACGTTGGGCCCGCAGCCCCCTAGCACACGTCTCAGGAGGCTGCAGGACCAGTCCCCCAGTACCATGTGACCTTGTGCATGTGCAGTGGGAAGCTGGCTGTGAGACATCAGGAAGTCACAGCCGGCTTCCACATCCAACATGGAGGCACCGGGTATCCAAGTCCTCCAGGGAAGACAATCGCTTGGACTCCATGGGCTGCTAAGCACCCGTTTGTTAAAAATCATTAGTTATAGCTGCCGACTTTTCATTTTAAGGAAAACGAGTGATGTTCCTCTATAGTCACCACAAAACACTTACCCAGACTTACAGCGGACTGCTCCGGGACATTGATGACTATCTCCTTCAAGCTCTGCACATAGCGGATTCGGTCCAGAATTGGAATGAGAAAGTTCAAACCCTGCAAAGAAGAAGGTGGTGGGATAATCTGAGAACGGACAAAGACCAGAACAATCTTCCATTCATTAGATTCTAGAGGGTAGGGGCCGATGTGAATGTACAATGTATATGGAAAGCGCTGCGTAAATTGACGGCGCTATACAAGTACCTTAAATAATAATAATACTAATATAGCAATTAGATCAGACTACCAATAGGCACATTTACCACTTTCTTAGTGGGGACTGTCACCCCCTTCCTGCCCAGGCCAATTTTCAGCTTCCAACGCTGTCACACTTTGAATGAAAATTGCGCGGTCATGCAACACTGTACTGATATGACAATTTTTTAATTTTTTTTTTTTTTAACAGATAGAGCTTTTTTTGGTGGTATCAGCCCTGGGTTTTTTTTTCTTTTGCTCAACAAATGAATAAAAAAAAAAAAAAAAGAAAATTTTGTAAAAAGAAACAAAATTTTTTAGTTTCTGTTATAAAATTTTGTAAATAAGTCATTTTTCTCCTTCACTAATGTGCGCTGATGAGGCGGCACTAATTATCTATGTAGATGTCCCCTGTGACATGGCCAGTTACCAGCTCTGCTTTCCTCACACTGTCAAAGCGACTAAGGAAGGTACTACTGATAACAGGCGAGTCTGTTTACGGTGCATCCGGAAAGCATTCACAGCGCTTCACTTTTTCCGCATTTTGTTCTGTTACAGCCTTATTCCAAAATGGATTAAAATTCATTATTTTCCTCAAAATTATACAATTATAATGACAATGGGAGAGAAGTTTGTTTGAAATATTTGCAAATTTATTAATAAAAAAAAAAAAAGAAAAGGAAAAAAAAAATCCCATGTACATAAGTATTCACAGCCTTTGCTCAATACTTTGTTGAAGCACCTTTGGCACCAATTACAGCCTCAAGTCTTTTTGAGTATGATGCTAAAAGCTTGACACACCTATTTTTGGGCAGTTTCTCCCATTCTTCTTTGCTGGACCTCTCAAGCTCCATCAGGTTGGATGGGGAGCGTCAGTGCACAGCCATTTTCAGATCTCTCCAGAATTGTTTAATCGGGTTCAAGTCCGGGCCACTCAAGGACATTCACAGAGTTGTCCCGTAGCCAATGCTTTGTTATCTTGGCTGTGTGCTTAGGGTTGTTGTCCTGTTGGAAGATGAACCTTCGCCCCAGTCTGAGGTCCAGAGCAGGTTTTCATCAAGGATGTCTCTGTACGGGGGGCGTGTCCGGATGTAAGCCGAGGAGGACGTGTCCCTGTAGAGCTCCGTCCATCCTGAACAAATCCTTCGCCATCCTTTGCACAGACAGGCCCGGTGAGCATCCACAGCTGCCCTGCCTGTCCCCGTTTAACTCCTGCAGCGGTATCGCCCTTCATTTAGGAGTCCGGCGGCCCGGTTGTGTAGATACACGGCCTCCGGCCCACCACTCCTCAGCAGAGACCCGCCGCCATCTTGAGGCCTACAAGCCTCCTGAAGCCTCCGCGCTCGGGTGCCGCGATTCGCGGAACGAGCGATCGCCCCACGCCAGCACATCCACGGCAGCTTCCCGATCGGCGCCCAGCTCCGGAGGTGCCTGAGGGACCCCACACGCCCAGCCGCACACACCCGCGGACCACCGCCATCTTGCGGCCTACGAGGCCTGCACTGCTCTCCTCAGCCAGGTACTGTGACCAGTGGAGGGCGGCCGGTGTACACCACCCCCCTTTGTGACAACTTCCCTGGGGGACAGGTGGTGACTGCTACATCTGGGACTTTGGGCCAGCACCATTAGGCCTCAGTGGGAGAGCACAGCATTGCACCAGCCACAGATGTTTATCGCCCCTGTATGACAGTATCTCTCACTGCTACTGCAAGCTCTTAAAGGGAACAAAACATCCATCCTGAATTTCTATCCTGCGTAACTCCAGATTGCTTGCTCATGCCATCAAAGAGCAAAACAGCGACTAAAAAGGCGCCAGCACAGCCTGCCCAGCCCGCCCAGTGCCATTTTGGAACAATTTAAAGCGCTTTTAGTGGACATGGAACAGGCAGCGATTCCAACGGCCTCTTCATCTCCTCAAGCACCTGCACCAGTAAGTGATACCACCGTCATCCTTGCAGCCATAGAACAGAGCAGAACCTCCCTACTGGTCCGCATCGACCATTTGGCTGCGGAATGCAACCTCATCAGGGCAGACCTGGACAAATTCAGGGGCAGACTTTCTGAGACTGAGTCGCGAATTTCCGCCACAGAGGACCTCACTACCCGCCATGATGATGCCATCCACGCATTGCAGCGCACTGTCCAATCCCTGGTGGCTAAATCGGACGACGCCGAAAATCGTCTTCGGAGAAATAATGTGAGGGTCCTGGGTCTCCCGGAGGGGGCGGAGGGGGACCATCCAGCTGAATTTGCGGAAGCATTCTTTAAGAAACTTCTTAACTTGACTGAGGTCACCCCGACTTATGTGGTAGAAAGGGCCCATAGAGTCCCGACGGGCCGAAGCATCCCTGGAGCTCCCCCAAGGCCTTTGTTGGTGAGATTCCTCAATTTCAGAGATCGTGACCGCATCCTCCGTGAGGCCCGTAAACATCCCACCCTTCCTTTTGAGCACACAGTGGTGCATCTCTATCCTGACTTCTCTGCAGACCTACAAAGACGTCGCAAAACTTTCACCGATATTAGAAGACGACTTCGGGAACGTGATATTAAATATTCAATGCTCTACCCAAGCCGCCTACGAGTTCAGCATGGTGGTTCGGTGAAGTTTTTTGACTCCCCTGACGAGGCCAACACCTGGTTACTATCGTTACAGTAATTTTTGAGCCTTCTCTCCAGTCTGCAATCCTGGCTGCTGTTCCTATCTCAAGGCTCATCTGTTCTAGTTCCGTGGCGGTTTGATTAACCTAGCATATTACTTACTATCATTGGTTAATATCGTTCTGGGGGTTTTTTTGTGCAGTGCGGGACTTCTCCAACCTGGCCTCTGTGTGCGCCATGTATCCCCCCCTCCTTTTTTCTGGGAACATTTACCATTCATGGGGGTAGGGAAGGGCGCTAACCAACAACGTATCCATGTGAACAACTGACGGATATCCTTGCGGAGCCATGGAGCCCTACAGATACAGACACCGTCTTAAGGAAGATGGACATTAGTACAGATTTTTTGTGTTTTCTTTTGAATTTTTTTATTTTAATTTTTTTTATGGTCATGCCTTCCAGGACTTTTTTTGGACACGTTTTGGGGAAAAGCTGCGTGTACTCTTTGTTTCGGTTTGCTACACAGCAGCAGGGAGTTAATGGGGTTTTGGGATGTTTCTACTTAGCAGGTGCAGCCTTTCTCTGCAGTCCCTTCGTTATGCAAATGGTGTGGTACACACATGATTTGCATGATCTACTTTGTTTTTTCTCTTTGATACAGGTACACTATATAATATATGTTGAGTTAAAATGTGAATATGGCAGGATCAAGGGTTAATGTGATATCTTGGAATGTCCGAGGCCTAAACAACAAATTTCGCAGAGCCTTAATGTTTCAATATTTAAAGACGATCACACCGCACGTGGTGTTTTTACAGGAGACACATCTGGATGGGAGCAGGGTACTGGCATTGCGTAGAGCTTGGATACAGAGGGCGATGCACGCAACATACTCCACCTATGCTAGGGGAGTGTCAATCCTGATTAGCAAGGCGGTACCCTGCACCATACACCATGTCATCTCAGACCCGGGCGGCAGGTTCCTGATAGTTATAGCTGACATTAGTACATGTAAGATGGTCTTAGTTAATGTCTATATACCTCCTCCTTTTCAGGTACAGATTCTTTATGATCTCCTTGGTAAATTAGCCCCTTACATGCATCTTCCTCTTATTATAGCAGGAGATTTCAATGCCGTACTCTCTGCCGCTCTAGACTCATCGAATGTAGCTAGGGTAGCATCTGCTGACCTTTCTGCCTGGGCGGCTGCGGCCTCCCTGACAGAATTATGGCGATGGAAAAACCCCACCACCAAAGCTATTCACACTTATCAAAAACACACAGGTCCTCCACGAGAATAGATATGGCATTCGCTAACGCGCCAATGTTACAATTAGTGGGAGGAGCTAGTTACCTAGCTGGGGCATTTCAGATCACACTCCACTATCGGTGCATATTAGTATTCCCTCGACTCTTAGGGGAGGGGCATGGAGGTTAAACCCCGGCTGGTTGGAGGTGGAGGAGGTGTCCTCCCATGTGGCGCCACATTTCACTGACTACTGGAAAGATAATATAGGCTCGGCAGACCCCACCACAGTATGGGATGCGTTCAAGGCTTGTATGCGTGGACATTATATCTCGGCCATTAAGCAGGCCCGCAGGTCTCACAATAAAAAAGAACAGGGATTGCAGGAAAAAGAAAGGGTCTGTGAACTTGCTCACGCAAATGATCAGTCCGATATAACATATGAAGAGCTGCTAGAGGCAAGACGCGTGCTGGCACTTCACTTTACCAAATTAACACATACATCCAGGACAAAAAGAGCTGAATCCATTTTTGAGCAGGGAGATAAGAATGGAAAGTTGTTGGCAATGTTAGTGGCAGAACAGAGGATACAAACAAACATACCATGTATTAAAAACGACCGGGGAGACATTCTCACAAACCCAACTGATATTATGGATACGTTTGTGGAGTACTACAAGGCCTTGTATGCTCCCCATACCAGTCTATGATAATCAAGAATTGGATGCATTATTGACGTCACTGAATGTGCCAGTACTGACCGAGATGGATAGGGGCGTTTTGGAAGCTGACATAACTGACAAAGAAATTGAAACGGCTATCAGGGCCTTCCCTCCTCATAAATCACCCGGACCAGATGGTTTTTGTATTGAGTGGTATAGACTACATATAGAGGACATGGTTCCCAGACTGAGAGCCCTGTTTCATCATGGTCTTAAACATAAATGCCTCCCAGACTCATTCTTAGAAGCACAGGTGATTCTATTGTCAAAACCAGGCAAGGACCTTTTGACGTGCTCCTCCTACAGACCCATAGCACTATTAAATCAGGATCTAAAAATTTTAACAAAGATCTTAGCTACAAGACTGTCCCAAGTTATTACTACCTTAGTAGACATAGACCAGACGGGTTTCATGCCTCAAAAATCGACAGACACTAACTTACGCAGACTGTTTACTCATTTGCAGATTGATCATGACAAGTCAGGAACTAGGGTGGTAGTGTCCCTCGACATGGCCAAAGCTTTTGACTCTGTGGACTGGAAATATATGCTGGCGGTACTGCGCCACATGGCGTTTGGGGACGTGTTCATGACCTGGATCTCATTATTGTATAGCAATCCCAAAGCGGTCATAAAGCTGGGCACCTCGGTCTCCTCCCAATTTGCAGTGGGTAGAGGCACACGCCAGGGGTGCCCGTTGTCACCATCTCTATTCGCCCTAGCGATAGAACCTTTGGCTATAGCACTGAGGAGATCCCCTAACGTGGGAGCATTAGAAGTGGGAGGTATACGGGAATGCATTGCACTCTATGCAGATGACATGCTACTTTTCCTAAAGGATGCAGGGCCGTCGCTAGAGGCAGTGTTTGAAATACTGGATAAATTTGCAATTTTTTCGGGACTGCAAGTTAACTGGGAGAAATCCAGTGCAATGGCTATTGACGCAGACACCCAGGCCTCAGCAACCAAACGGGTTCCCATTTCATGGGTAACCGAGTTTAAGTACCTGGGCATACGTATATCGCCCAGGGTTGGTGATTTTATGTCCATTAATTTACTCCCTGCATTGGTCAAGGTCAAATCGCAGCTTGATGCCTGGAAACATCTCCCATTGTCCCTAATTGGTAGGGTCAACCTACTTAAAATGAAGATTCTCCCAGTTTTCCTGTACTTCCTGCGGAACACACCAATTTGGATCCCCTGTTCTTTTTTTAGGAGGGTAAACAGCTTATTTAGCTCCTTCATATGGGCCACTGCACACCCCAGAATTGGTCTCCGTACTTTACAGGAGCCATGGGGTCAAGGTGGACTAGCAATGCCAGATCTTTTCAAATACTTTATAGCGGGACAGATGGTGATTGCTAGACGCTGGTTGATGAGGGACGATGGGGACTCAGCAACAGTATTAGAGGCAGCTCTCATGGGATCATATGAGAGCCTATCTTACTTGGTTTACAGGGGACCCCAAGCCTCCCCATCCCTGACTGCCTCAATGCGTGTCACTGTCCGCGCATGGGACAGGGCACAAGTTTTGATGAAGGTTGAAGATGGGAGCTGGTCACAGGACACCCCCCTATGGTTTAACCCTAGACTATCACACTTTGGTGCGATCTCTGACCCGGTGATTTGGGCCAGGGTTGGCATTAAACAACTGAAGCACATAGTGGGGGAAAAAAATTACTCACATTTGACCAACTTAAAGATAAATATAATCTTCCCAACTGGTATCTATTTAGATACCTCCAGTTGAGACATGCTTTTCTCACTCAGTTCAGTTCTGACATACTAGAACTGGGCACATCCCCATTGGAGAACATGCTCGGGGCTGAGGACCTACAAAAACCGCTATCAACCGTCTACAAAGAACTATTTGTGGAAAGACCCAAAATGCTTAACAAATGTAAAGACACATGGAGTGCATTAGTAACAGATTTTGGGGGGGAAGATTGGGACGACATGTGGGATCACCCGTTCCAGACTCTGGTGTCGGCCAGGGATAGGCTCATTCAATTTAAAATACTTCACAGGGTGTATTATACTCCTGCAAGGATAGCCGGGATATATGGTACAGGTGCAACAGAATGCTGGCGATGCACGGTTAGCCATGCTGATTTTGACCACATATTTTGGCAGTGTCAGCCGATAAGGGAGTTCTGGAAGGGGGTATCACGCACTATACAGAAGGTACTTTCGGTACCGATTCCTGTTACGGTCGCAGTCTGTTTGCTTGGTCTAGTGGAGGAGTTGGCGCCCCGGAGGGCACAAAGAACTATGATCTCTCTCCCTTTTTTATGCATGTAAAACTATTTTATTGTGTTGGAAAAAACCTGAACCGCCCACAGTATAGGCATAATCAATAAAGCATTACCTTTTTACAAAGCAACATACTTAAGCAGGGGTTGTCCAAAAAAATTTGAAAAAGTATGGCAATGTTGGCTGGATGACAAGGACACTTTGAATTGATCTGCTACGGTGGGGGAGTGCCTTGGCAAGCACTCTAAGTATTGGGTAAAATGATGATGTAATCCTGATTAGATAATTATTTGACTGTGTGATAATTGGGTGTACCATTGATCTCTAGCAAACAAAATATTTTATGAGTATGGAATGTGATTTAACCATAGTGAGAGCAATATTTAAAGGTTGTGCAAGAGATTCGACAACAGTGAAAGGCTGCACAAGGGTAAGGGTTAGGGGGGAGGGAAGGGAGGGAGAGGGGGGGGGGGGATTTTGGTACACATTGTACTGTACTGTATGAGCTGTTAAAATGTTAATAAACAAAAATTTTCAAAAAAAAAAAAAAGGATGTCTCTGTACATTGCTGCATTCATTTTTCCCCTCGATCCTGACTAGTCTCCCAGTTCCTGCCACTGAAAAACACCACCACAGCATGATGCTGCCACCACCATGAGCGGTGCCTGGTTTCCTCCAGACCAGACGCTTGGCATTCAGGCCAAAGAGTTCAATCTTTGTTTCATCGGACCAGAGAATTTTGTTTCTCATGGTCTGAGAGTCCTTCAGGTGCCTTTTGGTAAACTCCAGGCGGGCTGTCATGTGCCTTTTACTGAGGAGTGGCTTCCATCTGGCCACTCTACCATACAGGTCTGATTGGTGGAGTGCTGTACAGCTGGTTGTTCTTCTCGAAGGTTCTCCTCTCTCTCCACAGAGATCGCTGGAGCTCTGTCAGAGTGACCATCGGGTTTTTGGTCAACTCCCTGACTAAGGCCCTTCTCTCCCCCGATTGCTCAGTTTGGTCGGGTGGCTCATTCTAGGAAGAGTCCTGGTGGTTCCAAACTTCTTCCATTTATGGATGATGGAGTCCACTGTGGGACCTTCAATTCTGCAGAATTTTTTTTCTGTACCCTTCCCCAGATCTGTGCCTCGATACAATCCTGTCTCGGAGGTCTACAGACAATTCCTTTAACTTCATGGCTTGGTTTGTGCTCTGACATGCACTGTTAACTGTGGGACCTTATATAGACAGGTGTGTGCCTTTCCAAATCATGTCCAATCAAATGAATTTACCACAGGTGGACTCCAATCAAGTTGTAGAAACATCTCAAGGATGATCAGTGCAAACAGGATGTACCTGAGCTCAAAGGCTGTGAATACTTATCTACATGTGGTTTCTTAATTTTTAATAAAGTTGCAAAGATTTCAAACAAACTTCTTTCACATTGCCATTATGGGGTATTGTTTGTAGAATTTTGAGGAAAGTCCCCATCACAGTCCATGTGTTCTCTATGTATCTCTAGGGATGTTGCAGCATTGAATAATTCTTTGTTTTGGTTCTCTGTATTTGCATGCCCACATGAACCAATATACAATGAGCACACAAAGGCAGTCAGAAGTCAGCCCCATGTCAGAAGTCAGCCCCGCGTCAGAAGCCCCGCGTCAGAAGGGAGCTCCGCGTCAAAAGTCAGCCCCGCGTCAGAAGGGAGCTCCGCGTCAGAAGTCAGCCCCGCGTCAGAAGTCAGCCCCGCGTCAGAAGTCAGCCCCGCGTCAGAAGTCAGCCCCGCGTCAGAAGTCAGCCCCCCGTCAGAAGTCAGCCCCCCGTCAGAAGTCAGCCCCCCGTCAGAAGTCAGCCCCCCGTCAGAAGTCAGCCCCCCGTCAGAAGTCAGCCCCCCGTCAGAAGTCAGCCCCGCGTCAGAAGTCATGGCAAAGGCTGTGAATACTTATCTACATGTGGTTTCTTAATTTTTAATAAAGTTGCAAAGATTTCAAACAAACTTCTTTCACATTGCCATTATGGGGTATTGTTTGTAGAATTTTGAGGAAAGTCCCCATCACAGTCCATGTGTTCTCTATGTATCTCTAGGGATGTTGCAGCATTGAATAATTCTTTGTTTTGGTTCTCTGTATTTGCATGCCCACATGAACCAATATACAATGAGCACACAAAGGCAGTCCGGGGGAAGTCAGCCTGGGGAGGAAAGCGCTAGTGGATGCTGGACGTCCTCCAGCCAGGAAATGAGGCAAACGAGGTCTGACCTGCTGCAGCTTCTAATGCACATTGTGAGAAGCTCTCAGTGTGCGGTGATATCAGAGCAAGCCATGTCAGTCCAGGAGTGAAGCCGGTGCAACTGTGCAAGACGGAAGGGAATGCTGAAGTTTAGCTTTGAGAGTCCTACAGTAAACCTGAGCTGTCCATATGCACTCTGCACTACAACTGTCTTGGGAAGTCGGACTTGATAAAAGTTAAAGCTTTTCCTGAGATCTGTATTTATGAAAACACTGAGGACGTGTGTGATGAGAACTTACCGGCTCCAGGATACGGTGGAAGCGGCCCATCCGCTCCACCACCCAGGCCTCCTGCTGGGGTACAAAGAGAACCACCGTGTTCATCGGCAGGCCGGAGGAGGCATATCGCTGAAACTGCGTGTTCCAGACCTTGGCGGAGTTTATCTGAGAGCCCTGCAGAGGAGAGAGGAGAGGGTCAGACAACGAAACACAATCTAACCTTATGACACCAGGCAGAGGACAACATGGAAGACAGTGAGGACCCCATGCTGGAAGTCAGAGGATGGCGAGGAACCTGCATTGGACATCAGAGGTTGGTATGGTCCTGATGCTGTAAGCCTGAGGCCAGTGGGGACCCTTTGTCTGAGGTTGGCAAGGACCCTGTGTGCTGGTAAGGAGCCCCATGTCAGAAGGGAGCCCCGCATCAGAAGCCCCATGTCAGAAGGGAGCTCCGCATCAGAAGTCAGCCCCATGTCAGAAGGGAGCCCCGCGTCAGAAGCCCCGCGTCAGAAGTCAGCCCCGCGTCAGAAGGGAGCCCCGCGTCAGAAGGGAGCCCCGC
This sequence comes from Lithobates septentrionalis, assembly GCA_037952835.1. Taxonomy (NCBI): domain Eukaryota; kingdom Metazoa; phylum Chordata; class Amphibia; order Anura; family Ranidae; genus Lithobates; species Lithobates septentrionalis. Next base: position 42,740 of record JBBDGP010003676.1, on the reverse strand, counting down.
GTCAGAAGGGAGCCCCGCGTCAGAAGGGAGCCCCGCGTCAGAAGGGAGCCCCGCGTCAGAAGTCAGCCCCGCGTCAGAAGTCAGCCCCGCGTCAGAAGTCAGCCCCGCGTCAGAAGTCAGCCCCGCGTCAGAAGTCAGCCCCGCGTCAGAAGTCAACCCAGCGTCAGAAAACCCCGCGTCAGAAGTCAGCCCCGCGTCAGAAGTCACCCCAGCCCCGCGTCAGAAGTCACCCCAGCCCCGCGTCAGAAGTCAGCCCCGCGTCAGAAGTCAGCCCCGCGTCAGAAGTCAGCCCCGCGTCAGAAGTCAGCCCCGCGTCAGAAGTCAGCCCCGCGTCAGAAGTCAGCCCCGCGTCAGAAGTCAGCCCCGCGTCAGAAGTCAACCCAGCGTCAGAAGTCAACCCAGCGTCAGAAGTCAACCCAGCGTCAGAAGTCAACCCAGCGTCAGAAGTCAACCCAGCGTCAGAAGTCAACCCAGCGTCAGAAGTCAGCCCCGCGTCAGAAGTCACCCCCGCGTCAGAAGTCACCCCCGCGTCAGAAAACCCCCGCGTCAGAAGTCAGCCCCGCGTCAGAAGTCAGCCCCATGTCAGAAGGGAGCTCCGCGTCAGAAGTCAGCCCCATGTCAGAAGTCAGCCCCGCGTCAGAAGCCCCGCGTCAGAAGGGAGCTCCGCGTCAAAAGTCAGCCCCGCGTCAGAAGGGAGCTCCGCGTCAAAAGTCAGCCCCGCGTCAGAAGTCAGCCCCGCGTCAGAAGTCAGCCCCGCGTCAGAAGTCAGCCCCGCGTCAGAAGTCAGCCCCGCGTCAGAAGTCAGCCCCGCGTCAGAAGTCAGCCCCCCGTCAGAAGTCAGCCCCCCGTCAGAAGTCAGCCCCCCGTCAGAAGTCAGCCCCCCGTCAGAAGTCAGCCCCCCGTCAGAAGTCAGCCCCCCGTCAGAAGTCAGCCCCCCGTCAGAAGTCAGCCCCGCGTCAGAAGTCAGCCCCGCGTCAGAAGTCAGCCCCCCGTCAGAAGTCAGCCCCCCGTCAGAAGTCAGCCCCGCGTCAGAAGTCAGCCCCGCGTCAGAAGTCAGCCCCCCGTCAGAAGTCAGCCCCCCGTCAGAAGTCAGCCCCGCGTCAGAAGTCAGCCCCGCGCCAGAAGTCAGCCCCCCGTCAGAAGGGGGGTTGCCCCATGTCGGGCGTTAGAAGGGAGCCTGTGTTGAGAGGGAACTCCGTGTAGGGAGTGAACCCCGTGTCAGAAGGGAGCCCCGTGTCTGGTGTTGGAGGTCATTGGACATCCTATGTCGGGTTAGGTGTCAGAGGTCAGTGAGGACAGGTACAAAGCCTATGTAGTACACAATGTTAGAGATAACCATAGTACATGGTGTCAGAGTTCGGTGTCCCCTCACCCTCAGTAGGGCTCTCCCTGCCAGGCTCGCCGCTCTCTGCATCTCTCCCGGCTCCTGCTTGCAGTGTGCGCCCCACTCTGGCACCGCCCGATGACGTCGCCACCCGGCTGAGGTCTCCGCCTGATGACGATATTGGCTGGAAGACGGTGATGTCCGCTTGCAACGCCCCCTTCTCACTGTATCCTTACTGTGTAGGCGTGCGGGGTGTAGCAAGATGGCGACGACGATACGTCACTTCCGTTACACACACTGTTTCTCCAGTGTGATAGCGGCGCCGCCATGTGGTTGGCGATGACCTTTTACCGGCGCCCTATTGTGGTTGGCAATCCCATATTCTCAATTACTCACCTTTTTTTCCTTTTCTTTTTTTTTTTTTTCTACATATTTCTCATACAGTTTAAAGTTTTCATAATTTTACAATTTGGTATCATATTATCACCCCTCATGCTGGTTGCACACACGTGTGAGCGTATGGCGAGCCGATTCCCGGGGCCCGTCACACCGCGGCGTGCGTTGCATTAGGGCAGGCCAGTTACACGAAGTGGATCTTTAAAGCCGTATTAAACCCACAAGCAAACAAATACGACACTGCAGCTTACCAATTCCTACAATTTTCCACATTTTGTCATGTTACAACCAAAATCGTAAATGTATTTTATTGGGATTTTATGTGATAGACCAACACAAAGTGGCAAATAATTGTGAGGTGGAAGGAAAATGATAAATGGTTTTCAACATTTGTTACAAATAAATATGTGAAAAGTGTGGGGTACATTTGTATGGCGCCCCCCTGAGTCAATACTTTGTAGAACCCCCTTTCTCTGCAATTACAGCTGCAAGTCTTTTTTGGGGATGTCTCTACCAGCTTTGCACATCTAGAGAGGGACATTTTTGTCCATTTGCAAAATAGCTCAAGCTCTGTCAGATTGGATGGAGAGCTCTGTGAACAGCGATTTTCAAGTCTTGCCACAGATTCTCAATTGGATTTAGGTCTGAACTATGACTGGGTCATTCTAACACATGAACATGCTTTGATCGAAACCATTCCATTGTAGCTCTGGCTGTATGTTTGGGGTCGTTGTCCTGCTGGAAGGTGAACCTCCACCCCAGTCTCAAGTCTTTTGCAGACTTTAACAGGTTTTCTTCTAATGCCGCGTACACACGAGCAGACTTTACGGCAGACGGGATTTTGTCGGACAATTCGATCGTGTGTGGGCTCCGGCGGACTTTGTTTTCTCAAAAGTTGGACGGACTTAGATTTGAAACATGTTTTAAATCTATCCGTCAAACTCGAGTCCGGTCGAAAAGTCCGCTCGTCTGTATGCTAGTTCGACGGACAAAAAGCCACGCTAGGGCAGCTATTGGCTACTGGCTCTGAACTTCCTTGTTTTAGTCCGGTCGTACGTCATCACGTACGAATTTGACGGACTTTGGTGGATTGTGTGTAGGCAAGTCCGTTCATTCGGAAAGTCTGTCATAAAGTCCGTCAAAAAGTCCGCCGGGCAAAGTCTGCCATAAAGTCCGCTCGTGTGTACGCGGCATAAGATTGCCCTGTATTTGGCTCCATCCATCTTCCCATCAACTCTGACCAGCTTCCCTGTCCTTGCTGAAGAAAAGCATCCCCACAGCATGATGCTGCCACCACCATGTTTCACAGTGGGGATGGTGTGTTCAGAGTGATGTGCAGGGTTAGTTTTCCACCACACATAGCATTTTGCTTTTAGGCCAAAAAGTTCAATTTTGGTCTCATCTGACCAGAGCACCTTCTTCCAAACTGCAAACAGGACTTCTTATGGCTTTCTTGTAACAATGGCTTTTTTCTTGTCACTCATCCATAAAGGCCACATTTGTGGAGAGCACGACTAATAGTTGTCCTGTGGACAGATTCTCCCACCTGAGCTGTGGATCTCTGCAGCTCCTCCAGAGTTATCATGGGCCTCTTGGCTGCTTCATACTTACCTAGGTGGATTCAGCATCGGTCCAATACTGCATATGTCCCCCGGTGTCTCTGCCCTGAGAACCGAGCCACCAAACATCGCCGATAGCTCACTTGTCAGGACTCCCCGAGTGGAGAGCAGCTGCCTGTCATTCAGCAGCTCTCCTGCTCCTCTATGGTCATTGGAACGCTGAGCTGTGGAGGGGCAGGGAGCAGCCATCTCAGCGGCTTGCTGAACGGCTGAGATGGCTATCAGTCATGGCACCTGGCAGATCCAGACTCCCAGAGTCAGGATGACACGGTGTCGGTGATCTGTGTGACGTCAGCAGAGAGCGGACTTCAGATGGCTCTCTGCTGAAAACAGGTCACAGGTGTGCAAAATGATTGGAACTCCCGTGACCCATAGGAGAAGCTCAGCCAAACGAGCTCAGGCTGGACTTATCCTTAAATGCTCTCCTTGCCCGGCCTGTCAGTTTAGGTGGACGGCTATGTCTTGGTAGGTTTGCAGTTGTGCCATACTCTTTCCATTTCCGGATGATGGATTGAACAGAGCTCTGTGAGATGTTCAAAGCTTGGGATATTTTTTTTTTTTTTTATAGCCTAATCTTGCTTTAAACTTCTCCACAACTTGTGGGTCTACAACAAAAGTGGGCCTACTCCAGATCTGGGCTTACACCAAAAGTGGGCGAATGCCTAGAAGTGAGTCTACTTGAGAACTGGATAAAGAACCATTCAGCGCTCAGGCCAAAGAACTTCCCCCTGTGACTATGGCAAGTAATGGTTTCAACAACGCAGCCCTCCTCAGACTGGGCAAGCTTCAGGAAACTGTGGAAATATACATAAATGGGTTCAAACACCTAGTGCATTCCCACCAAAACCATTTATTAAAAACACACAACAGAGTTATACTCGCAAATGTAGACGAAGATCAAGCTTTTCAAATGCACAGCTCCAGCAGGTGAGACATGTATCTCATCCGATGACACACAGTGGAAAATCTTACGTGTTTCAGGGGACAGACCCCCTTCCTCAGAGCTAGCCCCACCGCTCAGTGAACCACCATTTAAATGTATGCACTTCGAGGACACATCCCACTCAACACAAAAATGGGCGAGAGCACCCTTAACCCTCTCACCGGTTAAACACCAGTCCCCTCAGGGATTGTTGGTTTGGCTATCTCTGAGGAAGGGGATCAGTCCCCAAAAATGTGTAAGATTTTCCACCATGTGGCATTGGGTGAGATACCTGTCTCACCCGCTGAAGTTGTGCATTTGACAAGCTTGATTTTATCCTACCTTTGTGAGTAAAACACTGTTGTGTGTTTTTTAATAAATGGTTTTGTAAACTAGGCATTTGCGCTCTCTTGGGTATGTTTTCACTTTTCACTACTCCAGAACTGGCCCTACAGCAGAAGTGGGCCTATGCTAGAACTGAGCCCACGTGGGCCTACGCCAAAAGGGGACCTACACCAGAACTGGACCTATGCCTATGGTTGCCACCTCATCCCTTTAAACCCGAACACATATGATTTACACAGGTTCTGAGGCCAATTTAATGCAGATAAGGCACCAAGTGAGTTTAATTACCACCTTATATCAGCCACAGAACCTGTGTAGTGGAGTTCCACCCACTTTTACAACTCTTCAGCATCCTTCACTAAACTGTGCACTGTAAACGAATTGGATATTTTTAAAAAAAAAATTCTCAGCACCTACTGTATATCTGCTGTATTCATTTTTCACTTTCTCCTCCCTGGCCATGGCCCATCGCATCATTTCCTGTTTGCAATGCCTTCTGGGAAGGGGCGGCAACTTCCTCTGACACTGCTGTTGCTATGGAAACCTGACCTGAAACCTATTACACTGCTTGTGCTGCACTGAGCATGTGCGAGATCTGCAAGGATGAGATCCAGGAAGAAATACAGTCTGGCTTCAGATGCCCAGACTTAAGATGGCCACGGCCTGCTGTAAGTTTATAAAATAACAAACTACTGCTATAAACTAACAAAAAAGACCTTAGTTTACAAACTAACTTTACTAGAATACATTAAGCTTGTGTATTATAGGGGTATTGTTATTTAAAAAGTATAATTTTGGCCGGAACACCACTTTAAAGAGGGAGTCCCGCAAAAAAAAAAAAAAAAATTAAAAGTCAGCAGCTACAAATATTGCAGCTGCTGATTTTTAAAATAAGGACACTCACCTGTCCCAGGGTCCAGCGATGTCGGCACCCGAGACCGAATTGTCCCTCGGTCCTCGGGTGCTGCCGCCACAATTCTCTGTAAGGGAATCAGGAAGTGAAGCCCTGTGGCTTCACTTCCCGGTTCCCTACTGCGCATGCGTGAGTCACGCTGCGCTTCCTAACTGGTCCCCGCTGTCTCTGGGACCCGTGTGTGTCCCAGCAGACAGCGCGGTGGGGACAGGAAGAGGGATAGACTCCCGTGGGAGTCTATGCCGGAAGTGGGTGCAAATACCCGTCTTAGACAGGTATCTGCACCCCCCTCCCCCCTGAAAGGTGCCAAATGTGACACCGGAGGGGGGGAGGGTTCCGAAAAGCGGAGGTTCAATTTTTGTGTGAACCTCCGCTTTAATATGTGTTCAGGTTTTAAAGGGATGAGGTGGCAACTCTACCTACGCCAGAATTGGCCCTATTTGAGAACTACGCCTACACCAGAAGTGGCCCTACTCCAGAACTTGGCCTATGTGGTCCTACTCCAGAACTGGGCCTACACCAGAATTGGGCCCATGTGGTCCTACTCCAGAACTACGCCTTCACCACCAGAAGTGGGCCTACTGTATGTGGGCCTACTTCAGAACTGTACCTACACCAGAAGTGGGCCTACTCCAGAACTGGGCCTACACCAGAATTGGGCCCATGTGGTCCTACACCAGAATTGGGCCCATGTGGTCCTACACCAGAACCGAGCCTATACCATAAGTGGGCCTGAACCAGAACTGGGCCTACACCAGAATTGAGCCTATGTGGTCCTACTCCAGAACTGGGTCTACACCAGAAGTGGGCCTGCTCCAGAACTGGGCCTATGCCAGAACTGCTACTCTCCCCAACCAAGTCTATGGGAGTGCAAACCCAGCAGGAACGCAACAGGTCAGGGGAAGGTCAGTTACAGGTAGGCACCTGTCAATGAATTCTAAATGTCTCATGCCCCTCACATAGGCCTGTAGTGAGATCCCATAGTAATGGAAGTAATATAGCAAATATCCACAGTTTTTCAGTGGCTTTTATGGCAGCAAATTGAAGAAGAGAACAAAATGGATGGGGAGCATTTTCCTGAACCCAACTCAGTGTGTATAGTGGGAACCCCAGAAGAGCCATTCTGGTGCACATTGTACACAGAGCCCCCTCAGAACCAATCCTGGCACACACTGTACACAGGAACTCCCTCTGAACCAATCCTGGTGAGGATTGTATACAGGGACCCCCCCCCCCCCAACAGAACCAATCCTAGTGCGAAGGGTACAAGGGGGCCTCCAGCAGAGCCAGAGGATACCCAGGGACCCCTGAAAGAGTTAGTCATGGTGCACAGCACGTAAAATGATCCCCAGCATATACGCTTTTGGTACCAAGTGTACTCAGGGATCCCCAGCAGATCTGAGCCAGAATGTACACAGGGACCCCAAAATGGAGTGTATTCTGGATTGCTTAATGCAATAAAACATTCATGTTCTGAACTCAGCTGATCTGTGGGAAACACTGGTGAAAATACCGCATGGACGACAGTGACACTTTAGTGAATGGACTCATTTTGGGGTATCAGCCTGGACTGGATATTCACTTACATATAGCTGGGACCGAAGGTGGGTCCATGGATTAGTTTTGTATTTCTGCAACACACTGGGGTTGGTTTACTAAAACTGGAGAGTGAAAAATCTGGTGTCAAAGCTTAATTCAACAAACCGAATTTAGAATCCGATTGGCTACCATGCACAGCTGCAACAGATTTTGCACTCTCCAGTGTTGGACCCGTTCACACTTGTGCGTCTCGTCATGCAACTTTGGATATTAAAGTCACATGTCGAGTCGTTCCCCACGTTTTCCAATGATAACCATTCATATACGTGCACCCTAAAGTTGTAGCGACTTCAAAGTAGTTCATGCACCACCTTGGTCCGACTTTCATACAACTTGATGGCCATAGACTTCAATGTTAACCCTCAAAAGTTGCATGAAAGTCATACCTGAATGTTACGCAATACATTAGTTGTGCAACAGTTGTCCATTATCACTGGTCAACGCCAAAGTTGTATCCAAGTTGCACCCATCCACAGTTACATCAAAGTTGTAGTCCCAGTAGTCCTTTGGAGTTGTACAAATGTTAATAGAGCCCGCTGTTATCGTTTTCATATACTTTTAAAGGAAATCTGCACTGAAAAAAATACAGCCTGCCATTTTGGAAATCCCCCTTAAAGTCCAGCTGAATTGCAGTCACACTGATCCAGTGGCCTGTGTCCTTTTTAAAGCAGAGTTCCACCCAAAAGGGGGAAACTCTTAACCTTCTCTGCAAGCTAAACCTTGGGATCTCCGCTGCCACATTTGCCACCTTTCGGGAAGGGGGGGGGGGGGGAGCAGATATTCGTCTTTGACAGGTACCTGTCCCTACTTCTGGGTAACCTCACCGTGGCAAAGTCCCCTGACAGTTCACAACATGCATACTCTTTAGGAGTGGTGACTTTCCTCAGACTTCACTAGCTACATGCTTGTTCCAGGTTGTTGGCTAAAACTATGGAGGCCAGGGAACAGCCTGGCCATTTTCTGAAAGAGGTCAGCAATGGTAAATTGAAAAGACCCCGTCCCCAGACACTCTTCCTATAAGATTATATGTGCTTCTAATGTATTTTATGCACTTTTTTCAACTAAAAAAAATCTCCCCTTGTGTAGACATCCAAAACCCTGAGACTGCCGCTGGGTGCCGCCATTTTTAATGTGATGTCAGAAGTCCCAGCAGACTCAGAGCTGTTCCTTAATTGACCAATTAATAGAATTCCCGTTCCCTCCCTCCCTCCTCCTGTAGCCACAGAAAAGGCTATGTAGGGAGGTGAAGGGAGGGGATGGAGGAGCTAGGCCAGCACAGACAGTAATTAGATGCCATGTGGCCTTTTCCTTCTTTGTGCCTTTCAGGATTTAAATGGAACACAGCCCTGGCTCTTCTCTATTTGGTACAGTCTCCATTTTCTGACATGTTGCAGCTGAATACTTCAGGAAATGTTGTATGTCCCATGACTTGCAGATAAAGTGCTGTTGCAGGGTGGAAGCGAAACTCCAGGCAAACAGTTAAATACAGAGATGAAATCCATATACAGCATCCATTTTTTCTGCCCAGTGATTTGTATTTCTGTCCATCCAGTCTTGACATTGACATGCAGCATCTCACAAAAGTGAGTACACCCCTCACATTTTTGTAAATATTTTATTCTATCTTTTCATGTGACAACACTGAAGAAATGATACTTTGCTACAATGTAAAGTAGTGAGTGTACAGCTTGTATAACAGTGTAAATTTGCTGTCCCCTCAAAAAATCTCAACACACAGCCATTAATGTCTAAACCGCTGGCAACAAAAGTGAGTACACCCCAAAGTGAAAATGTCCAAATTGCGCACAATTAGCCATTTTCCCTCCCCGGTGTCACGTGACTCGTTAGTATTACAAGGTCTCAGGTGTGAATGGGGAGCAGGTGTGTTAAAATTTGGCGTTATCGCTCTCACTCTTTCATACTGGTTACTGGAAGTTCAACATGGCACCTCATGGCAAAGAACTCTCTGAGGATCTGAAAAAAAATAATACTTGCTCTACATAAAGATGGCCTAGGCTATGAGAAGATTGCCAAGACCCTAAAACTGAGCTGCAGCACGGTGGCCAAGAACAAACAGCGGTTTAACAGGACAGGTTCCACTCAGAACAGACCGCGTCATGATCGACCAAGGACCATACGCCGCATCAAATTGGTCTGCATGGCTGTCATCCCAGAAGGAAGCCTCTTCTAAAGATGAAGCACAAGAAATCCCGCAAGCAGTTTGCTGAAGCCAAGCAGACTAAGGACATGAATTACAGTGGAACCTCGGTTTGCGAGTAACACGGTTAACGAGCGTTTTGCAAAACGAGCACGGTATTTCTAAAAATCCTAACTTGCGAGTGTTGTCTTGCGAAACGAGCAGGATTCAGGCCAAAAGCGGTGTGCAGTACCCTTTTTGGCCTTAGGTGGGGGGCGCCGGAGCCAAACAGCGCCAATTGTAGGTGTTCGGAAATGCACGGAAAGGCCCGAGGACAGTTCGGCTGACCTCGGCAAACCTCAGAAAGGCTTGTGGGTCTTTCCAAGGTTTGCCGAGGTCAGTCGAAGTGTGCTTGGACCTTTTCGGCCGTTTCCGAGGCGCTCTGGAGCCCCACGCCTCTGGCCGCATGCGGTATTGCATCCCATTGAAGTCAATGCGGAACAAATTATTTTCATTTTCATTGACTTCAATGGGAAAAACTCGCTTTGATATGCGAGTACTTTGGAACGGATTATGCTCGTAATCTGAGGTTCCACTGTACTGGAACCATGTCCTGTGGTCTGATGAGACAAAGATAAACTTATTTGGTTCAGATGGTGACAAGCGTGTGTGGCGGCAACCAGGTGAGGAGTACAAAGACAAGTGTGTCTTGCCTACAGTCAAGCATGGTGGTGGGAGTGTCATGGTCTGGGGCTTCATGAGTGCTGCCGGCACTGGGGAGCTACAGTTCATTGAGGGAACCATGAATGCCAACATGTACTGTGACATACTGAAGCAGAGCATGATCCCCTCCCTTCCAACATGATAACATCCCCAAACACGCCTCCAAGATGACCACTGCCTTGTTAAAGAAGCTGAGGGTAAAGGTGATGGAGTGGCTAAGCATGTCTCCAGACCTAAACCCTATTAAGCATCTGTGGGGCATCCTCAAACGGAAGGTGGAGGAGTGCAAGGTCTCTAACATCCTCCAGCTCTGTGATGTCATCATGGAGGAGTGGAAGAGGACTCCAGTGAAAACCTGTGACGCTCTGGTGATCTCTATGCCCAAGAGGGTTAAGGCAGTGCTGGAAAATAATGGTGGCCACACAAAATATTGACACTTTGGGCCCAATTTAAACATTTTCACTTAGGGGTGTACTCACTTTTGTTGCCAGCGGTTTAGACATTAATGGCTGTGTGTTGAGTTATTTTGAGGGGACAGCAAATTTACACTGTTATACAAGCTGTACACTCACTACTTTACATTGTAGCAAAGTGTCATTTCTTCAGTGTTTTCACATGAAAAGAATAAAATATTTACAAAAGTGTGAGGGGTGTACTGACTTTTGTGAGATACTGTAGCTCTGCCAAACAGCTAGGTGACTTTCCTCTATTACAGTTAGAACAGTGGTTCTCAACCACGGGGCCACAGCCTTCCTGTTGTGGAAATTTTATTAAGATGTATTTAATATGTATTGTCACGGTGTCTCCCAGTGTTAGTTCTCCTGCTACCCGCTCTAAATAGTGGACTGGGGCAGACTCTTCTGGTTAAGGCCCGTTTTGGTAGTGGAAAGCTTCCTGAGGGTGCAGAGAAGTGTTTGCAGAGTGGGGATATGTCCGTCAGCGAAGGGCCCCTGTGCAATGCACAGACGATCGTCTGGGGTGGGATGTGTTCACTCTGCAAAGACATTATTGGTTATGGGGAATGTACGCTCGTGTCGCGCTGTGTGTCTGATCAACACATGGGGAGGCTATGGCGTGTCTCTGCAGATAATCTCCTATCCTCAGGAATGGTAGTATAATCCGGGTATGCGGGTTTTCTCCGAACAACGCAGAATAAGGATTCATGCCAATGGTAAAAACTTTGGCGTCTTTGGGTGTGTTATGGTCGGACAGCGTCCATGATTTCAAGGCCAGCCATGTGGTTTCTTTTGTGGTACAGGGGGCAGGAAATCATACACACTGCATAGACACACCCATACACCGCCCTAGTCATTGGTTGAGATTTGTATAACTCCTCCTGTTTGCCTGTGCTTGATTGGCTGATTTGTGAAGCAACCAGGCTCTATTGGTATATAAATAAAGATGGCTCCCATTATCAGACAGTCGAGCTAAGGATGTAAGGATGGTGATCATGTCTGTGTTAATTGGGAAGATACGGGGAAACAGGGTCGTACTAAGATGCATTATACCAAAAGGCTGCAAGTGACATGGATTACATGCAGCCTATAGTGGAATTTCCACGACATTGACAGCTACACTTTAACCACTTGACGACCGCCTCACGCCGATGTACGTCGGCAAAGTGGCACGGACAGGCAAAATCACGTACAGTGTACGTGATTTGCCTTCCGCGGGTGGGGGGTCCGATCGGACCCCCCCCCGGTGCCCGAGGCGGTCGTCTTTTGTCCAGCGGCGATCGGTGATGAGGGGGAGACCATCCGTTCGTGGCCCCCCCCTCGCGATCGCCGCCGGCCAATGAGAATCTTCCTTTGCTGCTGTATGCTAAACAGCAGCAAAGGAAATGATGTCATCTCCCCTCGGGTCGGTATTTTCCGTTCCGGCCCGAGGAGAGAAGACATCAATGTGAGTGCACCAACACACACACACACAGTAGAACATGCCAGGCACACAAAACACCCCGATCCCCCCCCCGATCGCCCCCCGATCCCCCCCCAATCACCCCCCCCCCCCTGTCACAAACTGACACCAGCAGTTTTTTTTTTTTTTTTTTTTTTTTTTTTTTCTGATTACTGCATGGTGTCAGTTTGTGACAGTTACAGTGTTGGGACAGATACTGTTACCCCCCTGTAGGTCTAGGGTACCCCCCTAACCCCCCCCTAATAAAGTTTTAACCCCTTGATCACCCCCCCTCACCAGTGTCACTAAGCGATCATTTTTCTGATCGCTGTATTAGTGTCGCTGGTGACGCTAGTTAGTGAGGTAAATATTTAGGTTCGCCGTCAGCGTTTTATAGCGTCAGGGACCCCCCTATACTATCTGATAAATGTTTTAACCCCTTGATTGCCCCCTAGTTAACCCTTTCACCACTGATCACCGTATAACCGTTACGGTTAACGCTGGTTAGTTTGTTTATTTTTTATAGTGTCAGGGCACCCGCCGTTTATTACCGAATAAAGGTTTAGCCCCCCGATCGCCCGGCGGTGATATGCGTCGCCCCAGGCAGCGTCAGATTAGCGCCAGTACCGCTAACACTGACGCACGCAGCATGCGCCTCCCTTAGTGGTATAGTATCTGATCGGATCAATATCTGATCCGATCAGATACTATACTAGCGTCCCCAGCAGTTTAGGGTTCCCAAAAACGCAGTGTTAGCGGGATCAGCCCAGATACCTGCTAGCACCTGCGTTTTGCGCCTCCGCCCAGCCCACCCAAGTGCAGTATCGATCGATCACTGTCACTTACAAAACACTAAACGCATAACTGCAGCGTTCGCAGAGTCAGGCCTGATCCCTGCGATCGCTAACAGTTTTTTTGGTAGCATTTTGGTGAACTGGCAAGCACCAGCCCCAGGCGTCAGGTTAGCGCCAGTACCGCTAACACCCACGCACGCAGCATACGCCTCCCTTAGTGGTATAGTATCTGAACGGATCAATATCTGATCCGATCAGATCTATACTAGCGTCCCCAGCAGTTTAGGGTTCCCAAAAACGCAGTGTTAGCGGGATCAGCCCAGATACCTGCTAGCACCTGCGTTTTGCGCCTCCGCCCGGCCCAGCCCACCCAAGTGCAGTATCGATCGATCACTGACACTTACAAAACACTAAACGCATAACTGCAGCGTTCGCAGAGTCATGCCTGATCCCTGCGATCGCTAACAGTTTTTTTGGTAGTATTTTGGTGAACTGGCAAGCACCAGCCCCAGGCAGCGTCAGATTAGCGCCAGTACCGCTAACACCCACGCACGCACCGTACACCACCCTTAGTGGTATAGTATCTGATCGCATCAATATCTGATCCGATCAGATCTATACTAGCGTCACCAGCAGTTTAGGGTTCCCAAAAACGCAGTGTTAGCGGGATCAGCCCAGATACCTGCTAGCACCTGCGTTTTGCCCCTCCGCCCGGCCCAGCCCACCCAAGTGCAGTATCGATCGATCACTGTCACTTACAAAACACTAAAAGCATAACTGCAGCGTTCGCAGAGTCAGGCCTGATCCCTGCGATCGCTAACAGTTTTTTGGTAGCGTTTTGGTGAACTGGCAAGCGCCAGCGGCCTAGTACACCCCGGTCGTAGTCAAACCAGCACTGCAGTAACACGTGGTGACGTGGCGAGTCCCATAAGTGCAGTTCAAGCTGGCGAGATGGCAAGCACAAGTAGTGTCCCGCTGCCACCAGAAAGACAAACACAGGCCCGTCGTGCCCATAATGCCCTTCCTGCTGCATTCGCCAATCCTAATTGGGAACCCACCGCTTCTGCAGCGCCCGTACTTCCCCCATTCACATCCCCAACCAAATGCAGTCGGCTGCATGAGAGGCATTTTTATGTCCTCCCGAGTACCCCTACCCAGCGAACGCCCCCAAAAAGATGTTGTGTCTGCAGCTAGCGCGGATATAGGCGTGACACCCGCTATTATTGTCCCTCCTGTCCTGACAATCCTGGTCTTTGCATTGGTGAATGTTTTGAACGCTACCATTCACTAGTTGAGTATTAGCGTAGGGTACAGCATTGCACAGACTAGGCGCACTTTCACAGGGTCTCCCAAGATGCCATCGCATTTTGAGAGACCCGAACCTGGAACCGGGTACCGTTATAAAAGTTAGTTACAAAAAAAGTGTAAAAAAAAAAAAAATATGAAATAAAAAAAAATAGTTGTTTTATTGTTCTCTCTCTCTCTATTCTCTCTCTCTATTGTTCTGCTCTTTTTTACTGTATTCTATTCTGCAATGTTTTATTGTTATTGTTATTATGTTTTATCATGTTTGTTTTTCAGGTGTGTAATTATTTACACTTTACTGTGCTTTATTGTTAACCATTGTTAACCATTTTTTTGTCTTCAGGTACGCCATTCACGACTTTGAGTGGTTATACCAGAATGATGCCTGCAGGTTTAGGTATCATCTTGGTATCATTCTTTTCAGCCAGCGGTCGGCTTTCATGTAAAAGCAATCCTAGCGGCTAATTAGCCTCTAGACTGCTTTTACAAGCCGTGGGAGGGAATGCCCCCCCCCCCCACCGTCTTCCGTGTTTTTCTCTGGCTCTCCTGTCTCAACAGGGAACCTGAGAATGCAGCCGGTGATTCAGCCAGCTGACCATAGAGCTGATCAGAGACCAGAGTGGCTCCAAACATCTCTATGGCCTAAGAAACCGGAAGCTACGAGTATTTCATGACTTAGATTTCGCCGGATGTAAATAGCGCCATTGGGAAATTGGGGAAGCATTTTATCACACCGATCTTGGTGTGGTCAGATGCTTTGAGGGCAGAGGAGAGATCTAGGGTCTAATAGACCACAATTTTTTCAAAAAAGAGTACCTGTCACTACCTATTGCTATCATAGGGGATATTTACATTCCCCGAGATAACAATAAAAATGATTAAAAAAAAAAATATGAAAGGAACAGTTTAAAAGTAAGATTAAAAAAGCAAAAAAATAATAAAGAAAAAAAAAACAAAAAAAAAAACACCCCTGTCGCCCCCTGCTCTCGCGCTAAGGCGAACGCAAGCGGCGGTCTGTCGTCAAACGTAAACAGCAATTGCACCATGCATGTGAGGTATCACCGCGAAGGCCAGATCGAGTGCAGTAATTTTTCCAGTAGACCTCCTCTGTAAATCTAAAGTGGTAACCTGTAAAGGCTTTTGAAGGCTTTTAAACATGTATTTATTTTGTTGCCACTGCACGTTTGTGCGCAATTTTAAAGCATGTCATGTTTGGTATCCATGTACTCGGCCTAAGATCATCTTTTTTATTTCATCAAACATTTGGGCAATATAGCGTGTTTTAGTGCATTAAAATTAAAAAAAGTGTGTTTTTTCCCCAAAAAATGCGTTTGAAAAATCGCTGCGCAATTACTGTGTGAAAAAAAAAAATGAAACACCCACCATTTTAATCTGTAGGGCATTTGCTTTAAAAAAATATATAATGTTTGGGGGTTCAAAGTAATTTTTTTGCAAAAAAAAAAAACTTTTTCATGTAAACAATAAGTGTCAGAAAGGGCTTTGTCTTCAGGTGGTTAGAAGAGTGGGTGATGTGTGACATAAGCTTCTAAATGTTGTGCATAAAATGCCAGGACAGTTCAAAACCCCCCCAAATGACCCCATTTTGGAAAGTAGACACCCCAAGCTATTTGCTGAGAGGCATGTCGAGTCCATGGAATATTTTATATTGCGACACAAGTTGCGGGAAAGAGACAAATTTTTTTTTTTTTTTTTTTTTTTTTGCACAAAGTTGTCACTAAATGATATATTGCTCAAACATGCCATGGAAATATGTGAAATTACACCCCAAAATACATTCTGCTGCTTCTCCTGAGTACGGGGATACCACATGCGTGAGACTTTTTGGGAGCCTAGCCGCGTACGGGACCCCGAAAACCAAGCACCGCCTTCAGGCTTTCTAAGGGCGTGAATTTTTGATTTCACTCTTCACTGCCTATCACAGTTTCGGAGGCCATGGAATGCCCAGGTGGCACAAAACCCCCCCAAATGACCCCATTTTGGAAAGTAGACACCCCAAGCTATTTGCTGAGAGGTATAGTGAGTATTTTGCAGACCTCACTTTTTGTCACAAAGTTTTGAAAATTGAAAAAAGAAAAAAAAAAATGTTTTTTCTTGTCTTTCTTCATTTTCAAAAACAAATGAGAGCTGCAAAATACTCACCATGCCTTTCAGCAAATAGCTTGGGGTGTCTACTTTCCAAAATGGGGTCATTTGGGGGGGTTTTGTGCCACCTGGGCATTCCATGGCCTCCGAAACTGTGATAGGCAGTAAAGAGTGAAATCAAAAATTTTCACCCTTAGAAATCCTGAAGGCAGTGATTGGTTTTCGGGGTCCAGTACGCGGCTAGGCTCCCAAAAAGTCCCACACATGTGGTATCCCCATACTCAGGAGAAGCAGCTAAATGTATTTTGGGGTGCAATTCCACATATGCCCATGGCCTGTGTGAGCAATATATCATTTAGTGACAACTTTATGAAAAAAAAAAAAAATAAAAATAAAAGTGTCACTTTCCCGCAACTTGTGTCAAAATATAAAATATTCCATGGACTCAATATGCCTCTCAGCAAATAGCTTGGGGTGTCTACTTTCCAAAATGGGGTCATTTTGGGGGGTTTTGTGCCATCTTGGCATTCCATGGCCTCCGAAACTGTGATAGGCAGTGAAGAGTGAAAGCAAAAATTTACACCCTTAGAAATCCTGAAGGCGGTGATTGGTTTTCGGGGCCCCGTACGCGGCTAGGCTCCCAAAAAGTCCCACACATGTGGTATCCCCATACTCAGGAGAAGCAGCTAAATGTATTTTGGGGTGCAATTCCACATAGGCCCATGGCCTGTGTGAGCAATATATCATTTAGTGACCACTTTTTGTAAATATTTTTTTTTTTTTTTTTTTTTGTCATTTTTCAATCACTTGGGACAAAAAAAATAAATATTCAATGGGTTCAACATGCCTCTCAGCAATTTCCTTGGGGTGTCTACTTTCCAAAATGGGGTCATTTGGGGGGGCTTTTGTACTGCCCTGCCATTTTAGCACCTCAAGAAATGACATAGGCAGTCATAAACTAAAAGCTGTGTAAATTCCAGAAAATGTACCCTAGTTTGTAGACGCTATAACTTTTGCGCAAACCAATAAATATACGCTTATTGACATTTTTTTACCAAAGACATGTGGCCGAATACATTTTGGCCTAAATGTATGACTAAAATTTAGTTTATTGGATTTTTTTTTAGAACAAAAAGTAGAAAATATCATTTTTTTTCAAAATTTTCGGTCTTTTTCCGTTTATAGCGCAAAAAATAAAAACCGCAGAGGTGATCAAATACCATCAAAAGAAAGCTCTATTTGTGGGAAGAAAAGGACGCAAATTTCGTTTGGGTACAGCATTGCATGACCGCGCAATTAGCAGTTAAAGCGACGCAGTGCCAAATTGGAAAAAGACCTCTGGTCCTTAGGCAGCATAAAGGTCCGGGGCTCAAGTGGTTAAGCGGGATTCCAGCCACCTAAAAAAAAAAAAGTTTTAAAGTCAGCAGCTACAAACACTGGAGCTGCTGACTTTAAATAAGTAGACTTACCTGTCCTGGGTGCCCACGATGTCGGCCGCCCGAGGCTGACCCGTCCCTCGGCACCGCCATCCTAGGTAAGGGAAACAGGCAGTGGAGCTTCACTGCCAGTTTCCTACTGTGCACGCGCGAGCGGCGCTGCGATCTGCGAATGGCCCCGTGGTGTTCTGGGAACACACACAGTTCCCAGAAGACAACGGGGCCACTCACCGAGGAGAAGAACACGCCGCGGAATAGGAAGAGGCAGATTAGGAAGACTGCCTAGCAACAAGGGTTTAGGTAAGTATAATTTTTATTTTTCCAAATGTTTTTTTTTAATTTTTTTTAGGATTTTTGGTGGCATTTCTATTTCCAGGGTGGCCCTCCGCTTTACCTTTTGGATGCTGCCAATAACCATCTGTGCAAGCCAAAACCTGGGACAATCACAGCCAAGTTGGGGCATGGAAGGTTTTGTAAGAATCTAGCCGGGCCCCAGTCCATCTAAAGGTTGAGACTCACTGAGTTGGAGGACTATTACTGAATGCGATTGGGCAAGGACAGAGAAGCAGCAAACCAAAGAGCTCATCCCTCTGCTCTCCCCTCATTTTTATCATGTTTCACATGCAAATCAACACAACAGATTGGCTGCTAGTGTTATCCTTTCCTCTCCCAGTCTGAATACTTCTAAGCAGATTCAGATACCAAACCAGATTTAAAAAACAAAAAAAACAAAACGCGCATTAATTGGCGTTTCTTATACAGCAAACAGCCATAACATTACCACCACTCACAGGTAATAAGCTATAGCCCTCATTGGTCACTTGGATAAGTGTCTCAGCTCGTTTGTCACTTGGATAATAGAAGTGTCTTGGCGCTGTTGAGACACAATTTCTTGCTTGTGCGCAATGATGTCATGAAGACCCGCCCCAAAATTTCCCAGGTCTGCACACCTGCTGTGCCCATTATGAGCGGTCCCCACCATCCCCAAGCCGAGTTCCCGGGTCTGTACACCTGCTGTGCCCAGGGGGGGGGTCCCCACCATCCCTGTGCTGAGTTCCCAGGTCTGTACACCTGCTGTGCCCATTATGAGGGGTTCTCACCATCCCTAAGCTGAGTTCCCAGGTCTGTACACCTGCTGTGCCCCCAATATGAGAGGTTCCCACCATCCCTGTGCTGACTTCCCAGGTCTGTACACCTGCTGTGCCCAGGGGGGGGTCCCCACCATCCCTGTGCTGAGTTCCCAGGTCTGTACACCTGCTGTGCCCATTATGAGGGGTTCTCACCATCCCTAAGCTGAGTTCCCAGGTCTGTACACCTGCTGTGCCCCCAATATGAGAGGTTCCCACCATCCCTGTGCTGTTCCCAGGTCTGTACACCTGCTGTGCCCATCATGAGAGGTTCCCACCATCCCACTGAACATAAGAGACATGTTGCAGACAATCTATACATCTTCAGAACACTTATTCCTGTGAAACCACCAAAGTCTTTGTAAATTTCCATTTTAATGAAAATATTTTAACATGTCTTAAGTTACAGAATATTAAAAACAACTGAAAGAATACCAGAGGAGGATGATTAATCAAAAAAAAAATAAAAATAAAACACTAACAGAAAATCGCCCGCCTGGTTTTGGCGCCAAACGGCGCTCGCGTTTAATCCCACAAGCCTTGCATAGCAAAACATCATGTGACCAAAACAAAAAAAGGGGGGGGGGGGGGGGGGGGGGGGGGGGGGGGGGGGGGAAACGGAAGCACTCGGGTCAAAATGGACTGAACAGAGTCAGAGTTTAAACATGATTCTCTGGACTTGTCCGATTCTCAGTGATGTATACATGGGAGGAGATTATGGGGAGATCCCATCAGGCTTTGCTCATGGCCATTAATTCTGATTCTCCAGACTGGTCCTATTCCCAGGGATGTGTTTGCAGGGGGACTATTGCGATTTGCTCATGGCCATTCATTAAAAAGAAAACAAATCTTTTGGCACACAGTGAAAAAGACGGCAAACTACATCTGCAAAAAAAAAAAAAAAAAAAAATGCCTTGGGATATCTAAAAAAGTGGGAGCTTTATCGATTTCCACCATTTCCTGAAAAATCCTTTTTGCTTCCTCCTTATCCCCTTCAGTGCTTTATACTGGCATAGCTGAGTAATGGCCACACCCCCCCATGTGCACACCCACATGTATAGAATAGGAGAAAGACAGGGGGCGTGTCTGCCCAGTGGGGAAGGGGCGTGTCTTGGACCTGGTCTGCTAGATTACAGAGGGCTCTTGACAGTGTGGTCAGACTCCAACGCCTATTGGACTGCACAGTCATGCAAGCTGGAAATCGATAGTCTGACGTCCAGGTCAATTTTGGGGACTTCAATTGGGCTTTAAATATCCTTTCAATGCTTACATTCATTTTCTAGAAATAAAATGATGCCCTGCCATCCAATACAAAATATGGGAATGGCTCCTTGTTGATGCCACCAATAGATCTGTTGTTTTTCTACTTCCTGTAACAGGGCCACAACTCTGCAGACCAATGGCACAGCAGCGGTGTCCTACTGTGGACAGGGTAGTCTTAGATGGACATGGAGTTTTAAAAAAGGCCTATATAAAAAAAAAAATAAAAAAAAAACCCATAAAACTAACAAATTGTAAGCTACTGGAGCAACAGTTAAAACCATATGAATAAAAACAAACCATTGTAAGCACCCCTGGCAGTGTTATATGGTTTGTCCTAACACTGTCACTATTACTGGACAGTTTGGCCTGGTATAAAAAGTGGAAAAAACTGATATACTGGCAGGATCAACCAGTGATAACACTGATACGGGGGGGGATTGTGTTAATTGTGGCGATAGACAGCATCATGTCTGTTCTTATTTTTTTTTCCCACTACACGTGACCTCTGTTCCTAGTGAACAGACACACCACATTCTTACACTGGATCTCCCATGCAAAATTTTTTTAGACAGGTCCTCTTCCACAGTAACCATAAATTATAGGATAAAAAGGGAAAAACGGCAACTAAAAATGTAAAAAAAAAAAAAAAAGGGCATGTTTAAATATATACAGGCCACATATATTGCCTTCTGCGCAACATTCGTCTATAGCCTCGGTGCCCAATCTGCGGCCTAGGTGCTGCATGTGGCCCTTTGGCACTTTCTGCGCTTCTGTTGCCTACTCTGGCCAGTGATGGAAAAATATTCTTTAGACTGGTTAGTTAACTAGTAGCTAAAATTTTGGTTTTACTTCTTGTTGTCCATCCCTTTTCTATTTTTGTGGGGTTTTTTCCCCCATCTGATTTTTTTAATATATAATGGAGCTTGCATATAGAAAAGCACAAGTGTGGAGGCATGGATTTGTTAAGGGGCTGTAATAGTGATCTTAGCAGTCTTATGTATTGTGTCTCCAGTCTCTGGCCATCTACCTTAACACGTCCCCAGGCTCGGGCCTTCTCCTGTAGCACGTCCCCAGGCTCGGGCCTTCTCCTGTAGCACGTCCCACAGGCTCGGGCCTTCTCCTGTAGCACGTCCCCAGGCTCGGGCCTTCTCCTGTAGCACGTCCCCAGGCTCGGGCCTTCTCCTGTAGCACGTCCCCAGGCTCGGGCCTACTCCTGTAGCACGTCCCCAGGCTCGGGCCTTCTCCTGTAGCACGTCCCCAGGCTCGGGCCTTCTCCTGTAGCACGTCCCCAGGCTCGGGCCTTCTCCTGTAGCACGTCCCCAGGCTCGGGCCTTCTCCTGTAGCACGTCCCCAGGCTCGGGCCTTCTCCTGTAACACGTCCCCAGGCTCGGGCCTTCTCCTGTAGCACGTCCCCAGGCTCGGGCCTTCTCCTGTAGCACGTCCCCAGGCTCGGGCCTTCTCCTGTAGCACGTCCCCAGGCTCGGGCCTTCTCCTGTAGCACGTCCCCAGGCTCGGGCCTTCTCCTGTAGCACGTCAGGGGCCACATTGAGGCCCCATATGGCAAGTAAGTTGACCACCACTGGTCTACATCTATTCAAAGGAAAGTACTTTAACCCTAGAATTTTATCACTATATCTATCCTAGTCATATTAGCTCAGCTATTTGCACTGTACTGGGCTTGTTTAATGTGGCGGTGGTTTGCAATAAACAATAGTAACCAGTCAGGACAATGAAAGGTGGTCTCTGATTGGCTGCTATGAGTTAATGCACTCAGCATGTTGACCTGTGTCCTATAGAAATGGGTACGATTGGCCGTATTGGATAAGGCAGCGATGAGCAAAGGATGGTAAGCCCCTAGTGACTAATGAGATTTTAGCGTTCGATTAAGTCAGTGTTTTAATTGGTTGTTTGGATTGATGCCATTTGCCCGGCATTTGTCGCGCATGAAAAGCAGCGGCTCTACCTCATCAACATTCTCGGCACACACAAAAAAAAGCTAGAAGTCGGATAAACTTCCATTTCTCTTAACGTTATCGCTCTACACAGGGCGCCAAGAATATGCAGCCCCGCCATAATAATTCAGGGACATCGTGGTAAAGCAATTAGTACAAACGGACAAGTAATTCAGAAAAAAAAAAAAAAAAAAATGATCTCTTCTGGGTTTCGGCTAAAAGAACTGGAGCGGGCCAGCAGATAGGAGGTGTGGACATAAGAAGAGCGGCTGTCATTTCTACATCACCCCTCTGCAGGGGGAAAGGGGTGCGCCAACCACTGCAGAGGCTAGGGGGGTAGGTAGCAGGGGGTGCGGGTAATAAATAAGGTGTGTGATCAGAGGAGATAGAGGGGTACAAGTCTATAGGAGGACGCTCAGCCCATTGGTGTCCTCCCTAGTGCTCCATTCCTCAAATCCGCGGGGAGTATTTGGGGTTTTTGGGCGCTTCCGTGAAGGATTTGAGTTCATAGGGGATGCCAGTGTCCACCTCAATGGATTTGCGGGAGAAGAGTAAGCGAATGTCTTCGTTGAGGTAAATCTTGCCGGATTTCGACCGCTGAAACCTGGAGAAAAAATAAAAAATAAAAAAATTACACAAAAACGTTGGTGATCAGTGGAAAACCTCTACTGAGACAAATAGAGACAGTGAATGGCAAATCTGTGCTTAAAAGGGGTTGTAAAGGTAAAAGTTTTTTCACCTTAATGCATTATATGCATTAAGGTGAAAAAACTTTTGACAATACCGCCGCCCCCAGCCCCCCCGTTTTACTTACCTGACATCTCGAATCTCCGCTGCTCGCTCCAGTCTTCTCTTTTGCAGCTCAGCCTGGTCGCTGATTGGCTACAGTGGATGGTTTGAAAGCAGCGCAGCCATTGGCTCGCGCTGCTGTCAATCACATCCAATGACGCGGTGCGGCGGGGGGGCGGGGCCGAGTGATACAGTGAGCGGCTATATCACGGGAGCGCGCCCGCAATAACTAACCACCATGCGAGGGAGCTCGCATTAAGGTGGTTAATGCTTGCGGGGAGGAGCTGAAACAGCCGCCGAGGGACCCCAGAAGAGCAGGTTTGGGGCCACTCTGTGCAGAACGAGCTGCACAGTGAAGGTAAGTATAACATGTTTGTTATTTAAAAAAAAAAAAAAAAAAAAAAAAAAATTACCTTTACAACCCCTTTAAAAGTGTCACATCCAGTATTGTAGAGCAAGAAGAAGAAGAAGGGGGGTTCCCCTAAATGGACTTTAGCTTTAGGCAACTAAAAACATTCTAGTAAACATATACAAGGGTAATATAGTAATAACAAATTTTATTTAAATAAACATAAAAATGAAAATGGAACATTGATTGGTCACGATACAGTTCATTACTATCCCCATGAACAAGGGGTATTTTTGAAAAATGAAGAGACCTCCTTACACCAAACGCATTTCGGGGTAAAATGTAATCCTTCAGGGGTGCAGTGGTCTCTGTGCAAAGGACTAAAATGCCCCCCAAGTCATAGCCAGAGTTTTCCAATAAGAAAAATGTATGCTCCTTGCTGATTGGAGAGCTCTAACAACGAAGGGGATGTGTCAGACCTCTGCAGAGAGACCACTGTCACCACACAGAAAACAAGGATCCTCTGCAGGGAAAAAAAAAAAAAAAAAAAAAAAAAAAAAAAAAAAAAAGAATTAAACATACCTAAAACAGAGTTACACGATTTTGTATTCATTCGAGTGTTTAAAGCCTAACTCCACTTTTGTTGAGAAAAAAAAAAAAAAAAAAAAAAAAAAAATCACATTCCCCTCTTCATGTAAATTTTGTTATTCTGAAAAAATCCCTGTGTGTTTCTCTGTATCCATGTGGGAAAATTAATCTAATGGGAGTGGTTTCATAATTATCAATCAGCTGCTGCACCTGCAGGGCACTAATGAGGAAATCTGCTAGGTCTGCATCCCTTTAGACATGTTCCTATTGGGAGGATCTCACCAAAAATGACATTTTTGTTGCAGGGGATGCCCGGAATCTGATTGGTATCTTAGTGCAAACTTCTGGGGAAAAAAAAAAAAAAAAAAAAAAAAAAAAAAAAAAAAATCAGAGAACCAATCACACAAGCAGGAAATGATGTTTCTGGGGGGGGGGGGGGGTTCTGTATATATTCTGTGTACAGACCACCTCCAGGTTGCCATATTGCATTTTCAGAAACTTAGAGTTGCAGATTGAAAAAGGAAAGGTAATAACATTCCATTACAATAGGACTTGTGTTGCAATTGTATACGCTATAATATTTTCCTTTTTTTTTTTGCCATTTCATTTTTTTCCCTCCTAGAAAAGTGGAGTTACCCTTTAACCGCTTCCACCCGCCCAATGTCCTATAACGTCGTCCAATTTGAGCGGTGATATCTGAATGATGGGTGCATTTACAGGCATCATTCAGATATCTTCTTTTAGAGCCGGCGATTCCCTTCACCGTAAGAACAATCATAGTGGCTGTTCAGCTGTTTGATTGTTCTTACAGGCGGCGGGAGGGGACCCCCCCCCCCCCCCCGCGCTGCACCTCCCGGCTCACCCGTAAGATCGATGAGCCAGAGACGGAACCGACCAGCGCCGGATGTGGACCATAGAGATTTCCTGTGAGCCAGATGGTCCCCGAAGTCTCTATGATCGTTGGGAGTCCGGGCGCGACGTTAGGACGTCACGCTTGGCCTCTGCATTAGAAAAAAAAAAGTGGCGCCGCCTCGGCTGGGAAGCCAGGATCCTTTTTTATTTTATTTTTTTTTTACCCCAGATCTCGCTGTAAAAAGAGGACCTGTCACGCACTATTCTGATTAAGGATGTTTACATTCCTTGGAATAAAAGTGCTAAAAAAAAAAAATAAAAATGTAAAAAGAAAAGCATCAAAACTAGAAA
This sequence comes from Lithobates septentrionalis, assembly GCA_037952835.1. Classification (NCBI taxonomy): domain Eukaryota; kingdom Metazoa; phylum Chordata; class Amphibia; order Anura; family Ranidae; genus Lithobates; species Lithobates septentrionalis. The sequence goes on along the minus strand of JBBDGP010003676.1, from coordinate 17,957 downwards.
AATAAGTAAAATTAACAATAAAAAAAAAAAAAAAAAATTTTTTAAAAAGTGCCCCTGTCCACGCGTGTAAAACGGTGTTCAAACCACACATGTGGAGGTATCGCCACGAACACAAGAGCAATAATTCCGGCCCAAGACCTCCTTCAACTCAAAAAATTTGTAACCTGTAAAAATTTTTTTTTAAAGCTTCGCCAATGGGGATTTTTAAGTACCGAAGTTTGGCGCCATTCCACAATGGTGCAATTTGGAAGCATGACATGTTAGGTATCTATTTACTCTGCGTAACATCATCTTTCCACATTATACAACAAAAATTAGGCTAAAAAAAAAAAAAAAAAAAAAAAAAAAAAAAAAACACACGTTACTTTTTTTTTTTAATGGTATGGATGGAACTTCCCCCCCCCCCCCTAACCAAAAAAAATACACGTTTGAAAAATTGCTGCACAAATACTGTGCAAGATAAAAAGTTGCAACGACCACCATTTTATTCTCTAGGGTCTCTGCTAAAAAAAAAAAAAAATTAAAAAAAATATATAAAATGTTTGGGGGTTCTGTGTAATCTTCTAGCAAAAATGAAATGATGCTTTTTAACATGTAGGAGAGAAAATGTCAGAATTGGCCTGGTAGGCAAGCGATTCATTTTTCCCCACGAAAGTGGAGTTACCCTTTAAACAACACCCAGAAACAAAAAAAAAAAAAAAACAAAAAAAAAAAAAAAAGGGGGGCTACACAAGAAACCCGTCACACTACGGAATGCCATCTGACCTCAGGTGCATGAGGTAGCAGAGAATCCTCTTGGCTTTCTCCTTAGCAGCTCCGCCCCTGGCGTCCTCCTGTTCCTCGTTCTCCTCCTCGTTCTCCTGCACAGGCACTAGGAAGATGCGATGGCGCAGGAAGGTGACGTGGTTTGCTGGCATGTCCTTGAAGTCGTACGTGACGAGAAACATCTTCACCACCGTCTTGTTGGGGTTAAATAAGGTCTGCGGAAGAGGAGGGCAGATCACAAAAGGTGTAAATTGGTGCGTCTTTTACATGTATGTCTGCATCTAAAATGTTAAAAAGGACAGGTAGAGCAGCAGCTGGTATGGAACTACTGGGGAAAAGCAACAGGTACTCTTTAAAATCTCCTCTCCCCAACAGCCCAGGTTCACCTTTAATTCACCTCCCTCACCGCTCCATCCAGGTGCCGGGGACAATTTCCGCACCAGCATACAACTCATTCCATGTGACCATGCTGGGCCAATCACCAGCCTCGCCAACATGGGGGAAAGTCCACCATAGCCCTGCGCAAGCGACTCAGGAGCTTCTATGGGGCAGCTCCTCCTACTGGCTGCAGAACGGAGCGGTGGGGAGCAGAAGGAAAGATGATCTGCTGCTGGGGGGGGGGGGGGGGGGGGGGGGGGGGAGGAAATCTTATGCTCTACAGCAGATACAAAAGCAATTTTTCTGTCCGCAGATGGAGCTTTCCACAACTTCCAGTCCCAAGGACGCCACAGGAACTAAAGCGCGCCTCAAAGCCGCGTTTTGCGCATGCATTAGACGCATTCTGGCAAGTCAAGCTTTTGGAGAGTTAATGGATGCCTTTGGCAAGATTATTCATTTATTCTGGCAATGAAATGAACGCTCAAGCACTAAAAATGTTAGACACGTGCACTTCCGAAAAATTCATTTTTTTTTTCATAAATTGGGAAAATTGGAAATTCGAAGATCAAATTTCCAAAAATCCAAAACTACTAATACCCAACTGTGATGTGTACACATAGGGGTTCATGCACAAAAGGGCTATTTTTTTTTAAGCCTGTAAAAGCACCTCTATGTTAGCCTATGTGTCCTTTATAGGCATTTCAGAAGAGGAACATTTACAGGCTGGAAAAAAAAAACAAAAAACAAAAAAAAAAACAAAAAAAAAAAAAAAAAACCACAAAATCGCCAATACTGTCAGGAGAGGAGCTTTTGGGCAGAAAATATGAGCCTAATGCATCTTAGACACATTTAGTAGACATGTGCAATTTGTTTCGTTTCAAATTAGTTTTTTTTTTAAAAAATTTCAACAAATTCGGTAATTCAGAAATATCCTAAACGAAAACACGTTTGATGAATTTTTCCGAAAATTTCAGAAATTCGAAATCCAAAAATTTGAAAAATCTGAAATAACCAGCTAATAATAAATAAATAATAATAAAACTATTTACTAAACTATTAAATTATAGGTATTGGAATTTCCTTTCGAATTTGGCCGTTCGTGAACGTTACGAATTTATCTGAAGTTAGGAATCATCCGAAACCACGAATGCCGCATCTAAAACAATGGGATGGAATAAATTAATAATAAATAAAAATTAATTTATGTTCCATTCGTTTAGATGCGGCATTCGTTATTTCGGATAATTCCTAACTTCGGATAAATTTGTATCCGTTACGTTCACCAACAGCCAAATTTGAAAGGAAATTCCAATACCTATAATTTAATAGTTTAGTAATACTTAAGTTATTATTAGGTAGTTATTTTTTGCAGATTTTCAAATCTTTGGATTTTAGAAAATTTCTGAATTTTCGAATATTCGGAAAAATTCGTTAAACGGGTTTTTCGACAATTGGGATATTTCCGAATTAACAAATTTGTCAAAATGGATTAAAAAACTAAAAAAAAATTGCACAGGTCTACTAAATATGTCTAAGATGCACTAGGCTCGTATTTTCTGCCCAAAAGCTCCTCTCCTGACAGTATTGGCGATATGTTTTTTTTTTTCCCAGCCTGTAAATATTCCTCTTCTGAAATGCCTACAAAAAAGGACACATACCCCGTTTCCCCGAAAATAAGACCTAGCATGATTGTTGGTGATGGCTGCAATAAGTCCTACCCCCCAAATAAGCCCTACCCGTTTTCCCCTAAAATAAGCCCTACCCTGAAAATAAGACCTACAAGAACTTTAACTGGGGCTTATTAGGGGGGCAGGGCTTATATTGCAGCCATCACTGACAATCACGCTAGGTCTTATTTTCGGGGAAACAGGGTAGGCCAACAGAGGTGCTTTTACAGGCAAAAAAATAAAAAAATAAAAAACGCCCTTTGTGCATGAACCCCTATGTGTACACATCTCAGAAATGTGAAAAATTGGGTGCAGATACCTGGGATTGGTGGCGCTTGCACACCCAAAACTCTGAGCTGCCCGAAGGCTTTGGAGATACACTATATTGTCAAAAGTATTGGGACTCCGGCCTTCAGGCCCCTTTCACACTTGTGCAACCTGAAAGTCGCTGGACTTGAGGCAATGCCTGTGTATTCTTGGCGGTCTATGGACCTCAAGTCGCATCAAAGTCAAACCAAAGTAGTGCAGGCACTACTTTGAAATTACACAGACTTGAATGGTACCCATTGGAAAATCATAGGGTAGGACTCATCATGCGACTTTGCAGTCCCAAGTCGCAGGACAAGTCGCACAAGTGTGAAAGGGGCCTTTACACACACACACACAAACACACATATATAAACTTTAATGGCCTCCCAGTCTTCGTCCGTAGGGTTCAATATTGAGTTGGCCCACCCTTATCAGCTAGAACAGCTTCAACTCTTCTGGGAAGGCTGTCCACAAGGTTTAGGAGTGTGTCTATGGGAAGGTTTGACCATTCTTCCAGACAAATAGGCTTGGCTCAAAGTCTCCACTCTAATTCATGAGGTCAGGGCTCTGTGCAGGTTAGTCAAGTTCCTCCACCTCAAACTCGCTCATCCATTTCTTTATGGACCTTGCTTTGTGCACTGGTTCAAATCACTTTGTGGGAGGGGGGGGGGGTTATGGCGGGGGGTTGGGCTTGGCCCCCTAGTTCCAGTGAAGGGAACTCCTAAGGCGTCAGCATACCAAGACATTTTGGACAATTTCATGCTCCCAACTTTGTGAGAACAGTTTGGGGATGGCCCCTTCCTGTTCCAACATGACTGCCCACCAGTGCACAAAGCAAGGTCTATAAAAAAAAGGCATAGATGAGCAAGTTTGGGGTGGAGGCACTTGACTGGCTTGCACAGAGTCCTGACCTCAACCCGATAGAACACCTTTGGGATAAATTAGAGCGCAGACTGCGAGCCAGGCCTTCTCATCCAACATCAGTGCCTGACCTCACATATGTGCTTCTGGAAGAATGGTCAAACATTCCCATAGACACACTCCTAAACCTTGTGGACAGCCTTCCCAGAAGAGGTGAAGCCGTTATAGCGGCAAAGGGTGGGCCAACTCAATATAGAACCCTACAGACTAAGACGCCATTAAAGTTCATGTGTGTGTAACGGCAGGCGCCCCAATACTTTTGGTAGTATAGGGTATATGAGGTTCAAATCCCAGAAGTCTGAAAAGGGGGGGGCAATACAGACCACATCATTCATGAGAAAGATGGGAATACACAAATGGTAACAGCTTAAAAAAAATATATATATTTTTTTTTTTTTACGAAAATAATTATATAAAATGTAGTTTCTTTTTTTTAACCAAAAAAATTATATATATAAAAAAAAAAAATGTAGGTTCTTTGGTTAAAAAAAAAACAAAAACTACATATTATATAATTATTTTCGTAAAAAAAATAATATATTATATAAAATGTAGTTTCTTTTTTTGATTTTTTTTTTTTTACGAAAATAAAATAAAAATAAAAAGAAGAAGAGGAGGCAATTTTTTCGAAGGAGGGGGGTAATAAATAATATTAGGCCATATGCAAAATAATACTTTTTACAATACTTTAAAGCTTTAAAGTGATTGGTTCTCTTTAGCCTCTCAGATTTATAGTGATCGCGCTTTCCTCACTAGAGATACATCCATTAATTTAAAACGATTCATTCAGGACTGATTCTCACTCAGAGCCATTACCGAGTCCCAATGCTCGCAGAGCGATTCATCCGACTCAGCTTTATTACTTCTTTATTGAAGTCCAACAATAAAAATGTACTTTCAATAAAAGTTCTCCTTGTCATTACACAAGGATTAGGTTCTGTGATCAGTTTAGTGCTCAGCTGCGTCCTACAATTAGGCTGAACAACGCATTCTTGCAATAGGGCACTCTGCTTGTTATAATGAGGAAAGGCTGCCACCATCTGTTCAAACACCAGTACTGCATGTGTGACAAAACACAGGAGCTCAATAGGGCACCAAACAAAAAAAAAAAAAAAAAAAAAAAAGGTAAAGTTTGTGTAGCTTGAGAACTCAAAAACATCAACTCCCATGTGGGCCAGCTGAATTATTCTAATTGCATTTGTTGATTTTTAGGTTTCTCTGCAAACCGTTTAACTCACAAGGTCTTGCTACTTTTATTTATTTTTGTTTGCATACATTAGTCATTAGACTATTAAATGCTTCTATTTCACATGAGTGTATGTTATCCACACCTGCTCACAACACCTTCTAGGTAATCGTCAACCAAAAACTGGCATATTTTTAAAAAACGGACCTATCAGATATATGTTACGTGCAGCAAGCCACGTATGTTAAACGCTAAAACTCCGGGCACAAAAAAAAAAAAAAAAAAAAAAAAATCAAAAAATAAACAAACAAAAACTCTCGTTTAAATATATTTCTCAATAGTCACAAAGGATTTGAATGCACTTTGTGTGAACCAATCACGGTTGCAAAACACAGATGTTTGCTGTTTGCTTGTAAAAGTAGCAGTGAAATCATCACTGTGCTGTACAGAGCCTGTGCAGCTAGAAGAGCAGTGGGAGGGGCCAGGCAGGACCACCCCTGTAAAATTACAGGAGGGGGGCGGAGACCAGACCAGTCACTCTGCACCAGGAGAGACAGCAGCGGTGAGCGGTCTTTATTACAGGAAGTCTCACACTGGATGACGGCACAGATCTGGAAACAAATAAATACATACGCAAAGCACAGCAAGATTCAAGAAGAAGACACTCTGGGGTGGATTTACTAAAACTGGAGCACTCAGAATCTGGTGCAGCTGTGCATGGTAGCCAATCGGCTTCTAACTTAAGCATGATTAATTAAGCTTTGACAATAAAACCTGGAAGCCGATTGGTTTCTATGCAGAGCTGCATCAGATGTCGCACTCTCCAGTTTCAGTAAATCTCCACCCATTATATTTAGACAATATGTGCTTCTCCCAGAGGTTCAGCTTTAGGGCCGGTCCCCACTGGTGCGATGACCGACAAATCGGATTTGATTCGCACCGCACGCGATCTCTGTGCGATGCGATTTCAACTAGAAAGTATGGCTGAATTCGCATCACATTCGGAACAAACTCGCACAGGACCCTTTTTTTTTTTGGTCCGCAGCAGAATTGGATTGCATGGGTGTTAACACACAATGCGATTGGATTCCTGCCCGAATTTGCACTGATGATATGCAAACTGATTTGGTGGTGGGGGGGGGGGGGTATGTCATAGTTACATAGTAGGTGAGGTTGAAAAAAGACACAAGTCCATCAAGTCCAACCTATGTGTGTGATTATGTGTCAGTATTACATTACATATCCCTGTATGTTGCGGTCATTCAGGTGATTATCTAATAGTTTCTTGAAGCTATCAATGCTCCCCGCTGAGACCACCGCCTGTGGAAGGGAATTCCACATCCTTGCCGCTCTTACAGTAAAGAACCCTCTACGTAGTTTAAGGTTAAACCTCTTTTCTTCTAATTGTAATGAGTGGCCACGAGTCTTATTAAACTCTTCTGCGAAAAAGTTTTATCCCTATTGTGGGGTCACCAGTACAGTATTTGTAAATTGAAATCATATCCCCTCTCAAGCGTCTCTTCTCCAGAGAGAATAAGTTCAGCGCTCGCAACCTTTCCTCATAACTAATATCCTCCAGACCCTTTATTAGCTTTGTTGCCCTTCTTTGTACTCACTCCATTTCCAGTACATCCTTCCTGAGGACTGGTGCCCAGAACTGGACAGCATACTCCAGGTGCGACCGGACCAGAGTCTTGTAGAGCGGGAGAATTATCGTTTTATCTCTGCAGTTGATCCCCCTTTTAATGCCAATATTCTGTTTGCTTTATTAGCAGCAGCTTGGCATTGCATGCCATTGCTGAGCCCATCATCCACTAGGACCCCCAGGTCCTTTTCCATCCTAGATTCCCCCAGAGGTTCTCCCCCCAGTGTATAGATTGCATTCATATTTTTGACACCCAAATGCATTATTTTACATTTTTCTACATTGAACCTCATTTGCCATGTAGTCGCCCACCCCATTAATTTGTTCAGGTCTTTTTGCAAGATTTCCACATCCTGCGGAGAAGTTATTGCCCTGCTTAGCTTAGTATCGTCTGCAAATACAGAGATGGAACTGTTTCATTAAAGAGGAACTGCAGTCTGCTCACATAATTTGTAATAAAGACATCTTTGCCATTCTGAAGCTTCCCTCCAACCACTTTGCATATTATTTTATATTTGCTGCGATTCTGTACTTGCCAAATGTTCTGCAGAAATCTCCCTCCACCGAGTCTGGCTGCAGCCATTTTAACTGTGGGCAGCTGCAGCTGCTGCCTGTTCACTTCCTGGATTTACACAGGAGGCACACCTCCAGCTCTGCAGCCCTCATTGGCCCTCTTTTGACTCATCCCCCCCCCCGCCAGTGTGAACGGAGCCTTAAAGTGTCTCTAAACCAGGGATGTGCAATTAGCGGACCTCCAGCTGTTGCAGAACTACAAGTCCCATGAGGCATAGAAAGACTCTGACAGCCACAGACATGACACCCAGAGGCAGAGGCGTGATGGGACTTGTAGTTTTGCAACAGCTGGAGGTCCGCTAATTGCATATCCCTGCTTTAAACCAAAGAACAAAAATGGCTGGAGGGGGAGGGGGGGGGAGAGAGATCTGATAAATACGGACTTACCACTTGTATAGTTCCTGTGCTGGGGACATTGTACCCCTTCCTGCCGACACTGTCCAGGTCAATCACTCCCTGTGGGTAGAACATAATAATATATTAAGAGAGTATTTCTTGATCATGGTGTCATTAAAAAACACGTCTCTGCTGCCAGCCGGATAATGAAACATCAGCTGGAGGGATCTAAAGTATCCTGTATGTCTATTATCTCACTGAGAAACCAAAAGGTCTTAAAGGGTTTGTCATCCCAATACTTCACATTCCTGATATGTCCCTGCTGTACCATGTACTTGTATGAGAAAGTCCCCTGTTCTCTTAGTATTGCTTCCTTTATGTGAAATCCCCGGTGTTCTTGTCAGTCCCTCTGCTTTCCCAATTTAAAAAAGACTGACCACACTAAGCAGGAGAGCACAACGTGGTCAGTTCTCAAGCTATGCCGGGAACTCACTGTGCTCTCTCCCCCCAATGATCAGACTTGTCCTAACACACCCTCGTTGCACAGCCATTCACTGGGAAGCTCGGTGTGCTTCTGCTTCTCCCCCCCCCCCCCACCAGCTCCTATGCAGCTGAGAACAGAGGGAATGTGATCACTTACCAAAAAAATAAATAAAATAAATTATAAACCCCCCCCCCCCGTTTTTATTTTTAAGTGATTTGTAAACAAAGTAGTGCAAAAAATATATATATATATATATATATATATATATACACATACACATACACATACACATATAAATTTATATACACACACATACATACACACACACAGTGGGGACGGAAAGCACTCTGTTATATTGCAGCCATTTGCTAAAATCATTTAAGTTCATTTTTTCCTCATTAATGTACACAAAGCACCCCATATTGACAGAAAAACACAGAATTGTTGACATTTTTGCAGATTTATTAAAAAAGAAAAACTGAAATATCACATGGTCCTAAGTATTCAGACCCTTTGCTGTGACACTCATATATAACTCAGGTGCTGTCCATTTCTTCTGATCATCCTTGAGATGGTTCTACACCTTCATTTGAGTCCAGCTGTGTTTGATTCTACTGATTGGACTTGATTAGGAAAGCCACACACCTGTCTATATAAGACCTTACAGCTCACAGTGCATGTCAGAGCAAATGAGAATCATGAGGTCAAAGGAACTGCCTGAAGAGCTCAGAGACAGAATTGTGGCAAGGCACAGATCTGGCCAAGGTTACAAAAAATTTCTGCTGCACTTAAGGTTCCTAAGAGCACAGTGGCCTCCATAATCCTTAAATGGAAGACATTTGGGATGACCAGAACCCTTCCTAGAGCTGGTCGTCCTGCCAAACTGAGCTATCGGGGGAGAAGAGCCTTGGTGAGAGAGGTAAAGAAGAACCCAAAGATCACTTTGGGTGTCAAAAATATGAATGCAATCTATACACTGGGGGGAGAACCTCTGGGGGGAATCTAGGATGGAAAAGGACTTGGGGTCCTAGTGGATGATAGGCTCAGCAACGGCATGCAATGCCAAGCTGCTGCTAATAAAGCAAACAGAATATTGGAATGCATTAAAAGGGGGATCAACTGCAGAGATAAAACGATAATTCTCCCACTCTACAAGACTCTGGTCCGCCCGCACCTGGAGTATGCTGTCCAGTTCTGGGCACCAGTCCTCAGGAGGGACGTACTGGAAATGGAGCGAGTACAAAGAAGGGCAACAAAGCTAATAAAGGGTCTGGAGGATCTTAGTTATGAGGAAAGGTTGCGAGCACTGAACTTATTCTCTCTGGAGAAGAGACGCTTGAGAGGGGATATGATTTCAATTTACAAATACTGTACTGGTGACCCCACAATAGGGATAAAACTTTTTCGCAGAAGAGAGTTTAATAAGACTCGTGGCCACTCATTACAATTAGAAGAAAAGAGGGTTTAACCTTAAACTACGTAGAGGGTTCTTTACTGTAAGAGCGGCAAGGATGTGGAATTCCTTCCACAGGCGGTGGTCTCAGCGGGGAGCATTGTTAGCTTCAAGAAACTATTAGATAATCACCTGAATGACCGCAATATACAGGGATATATAATGTAATACTGACACATAATCACACACATAGGTTGGACTTGATGGACTTGTGTCTTTTTTCAACCTCACCTAACATGTAACTATGTAACTATGTAACTGTGGCTGAGCTCCAGAGATGCAGTCGGGAGATGGGAGAAAGTTGTAGAAAGTCAACCATCACTGCAGCCCTCCACCAGTCGGGGCTTTATGGCAGAGTGGCCCGACGAAAGCCTCTCCTCAGTGCAAGACACATGAAAGCCTGCATGGAGTTTGCTAAAAAACACCTGAAGGACTCCAAGATGGTGAGAAATAAGATTCTCTGGTCTGATGAGACCAAAATAGAACTTTTTGGCCTTAATTCTAAGAGGTATGTGTGGAGAAAACCAGGCACTGCTCATCACCTGTCCAATACAGTCCCAACAGTGAAGCATGGTGGTGGCAGCATCATGCTGTGGGGTGTTTCTCAGCTGCAGGGACAGGACGACTGGTTGCAATCGAGGAAAAGATGAATGCGGCCAAGTACAGGGATATCCTGGACGAAAATCTTCTCCAGAGTGCTCAGGACCTCAGACTGGGCCGAAGGTTTACCTTCCAACAAGACAATGACCCTAAACACACAGCTAAAATAACGAAGGAGTGGCTTCACAACAACTCCGTGACTGTTCTTGAATGTCCCAGACAGAGCCCTGACTTAAACCCAATTGAGCATCTCTGGAGAGACCTAAAAATGTCCGTCCACCAACATTTACCATCCAACCTGACAGAACTGGAGAGGATCTGCAAGGAGGAATGGCAGAGGATCCCCAAATCCAGGTGTAAAAAACTTGTTGCATCTTTCCCAAAAAGACTCATGGCTGTATTAGATCAAAAGGGGCTTCTACTAAATACTGAGCAAAGGGTCTGAATACTTAGGACCATGTGATATTTCAGTTTTTCTTTTTTAATAAATCTGCAAAAAATGTCAACAATTCTGTGTTTTTCTGTCAATATGGGGCGCTGTGTGTACATTAATGAGGAAAAAAATGAACTTAAATGATTTTAGCAAATGGCTGCAATATAACAAAGAGTGGAATATTTAAGGGGGGTCTGAATACTTTCCGTCCCCACTATATATACCTATAGATAAAGTCTTTTCACGCAATAGAGCCGCCTTGCCGCAGTATGTTGTGGGCGGTCTTTAAGAGGTTAACAAAATTATAATATACCGTATTTAATCGGCGTATAACACGCACATTCATTTTAAGAGGGAAGTTTCAGGAAAAAAAACAAACTTAAATTTTAAATAAGGAACTTTGAATTAAAATAAGGGTCAGTGCCCATCTGCAGCCTCACCATTGCCATCAATGCAGCCTGATCAATGCCCATCTGCAGCCTCACCATTGCCATCAATGCAGCCTGATCAATGCCCATCTGCAGCCTCACAAGTGCCATCAATGCAGCCTCATCAGTCCACATCAATGCAGCCTCACCATTGCCATCAGTGGAGCCTGATCAATGCCCATCTGCAGCCTAGAGGGGACAGGGAGGGGGGCGGGACGAGCGCCGACAGATTACATACAGTGAGAATCTCCTATGATAGACAGAACAGTGGTCCAATGGCGGCCCAGGAGACGGGACTTCCTATTACAGAGGCTGCCAAGTAAACAGGAGATTCTCACTGTATGTAATCTGACGGTGCTTGTTCTGCCCCCCCTCCCTGTCCCCTCAGAGGCAGCTAAAACTGAAGTATTGGCATATAACACGCACGATTTGCACCCAATTTTCATGGTGAAAAGTGAGTGTTTATTTTTATATATATATATATATATACACACATACATATATATATACATATACATATACATATACATATACATATATATATATATATATATATATATATATACACACACATATATACATATACACATATATACATCTATACATCACCTCTTAAAGACCGCCCACAACATACTGCGGCAGGGCGGCTCTATTGCGTGAAGAGACATACCTGTGTGTCGTTTCATGCAATAGTTATTGTGGGTGTGCGCTCGCCCACTGCATGCTGCAGGAGCGTGCCTGGTGGACTCGATGTCCATCAGCCACCCGCGATAGCTTCACAAAGAAGAATGGGGATCTGCCTATGTAAACAACAAGGTGGATCCCCGTTCCGACAGGAGAGAACACTGAGATCAGCTTTTCTTAGTGATCAGTAACAGTGATCTCTGTGTTGTCCCAGTGATCCATCCCCCACACAGTTAGAACACACCCAGGGAAGACATTTAACCCTTTGATCGCCCCCCCCTAGTGTTAACTCCTTCCCTGCCAGTGTCACTGATCACTGTAATGTCACTGATCACTGTAATGTCACTGATCACTAATGTCACTGATCACTAATGTCACTGATCACTAATGTCACTGATCACTGTAATGTCACTGATCACTGTAATGTCACTGATCACTGTAATGTCACTGGTCCCCAAAAAGTGTCACTTGGGGTCAGATTTTCCAATGTCGCAGTCCCACTAAAAATCCCAGATCGCCCAACATTACCAGTAAAAAAAAAAAAAAAAAATTAAGTCCATAAATTTATCCCCTATTTTTAAACCAATAAATACGCTTCCTGCAATTTTTTTTACCAAAAATATGTAGAATACATATTGGCCTAAACTGATGAGTAAAATTCATTTTTTTTTTGGATATGTATTTTAGCAGAAAGTAAAAATAGTTTTTTCCCCAAAATTGTCAGGCTTTTTTTTTTTTTTTTTATTTTTTTATTTGTGGGAAAAAAAAGAAATGTTATTTGGGTACAGTGTCGCACGCCTGCGCAATCAGTTAAAGCGACACAGTTATGCAAAAAAAATGGCCTGGTCATTAGGGGGCAAATCCTTCTGGGTCATTAAGTGGTTATAGTGAAACACCATCTGTATCCCCACTGGGGAGATTTCCTATTACTTCCTATTGTGTAAAAAAAAAATAAAAAAAACACACATAAACAACCCTTCTAACAGCTTCTAACACACTCAACAGAAAAGCTTCCACAGAATTCAACTGTCCTAATTTTAGAGATAGATGGATAGTACAGCGCCTTGAAAAAGTATTCATACCCCTAGAAATTTTCCACATTTTTGTCATGTTACAACCAAAAACGTAAATGTATTTTATTGGGATTTTATGTTATAGACCAACACAAAGTGGCACATACTATATATACTCGAGTATAAGTCGACCCGAATATAAGCCGAGGCACCTAATTTTACCACAAAAAAAAACTGGGAAAACGTATTGACTCGAGTATAAGCCGAGGGTGAGAAATGTGCAGCTACTGTAAGTGGAAAAGAGGGTCAACGATGCCCATTTGCAGCCATAGGTCCCCCAAACTTCAAACTCGGTAGTTAAGGGTTCCTAGATGCCCCCCTAGCTGCAGCCAAAATCTGGGTCTCTGGACCCAAAGGGTCGCGAAATGACATTGCTGCAGATGGACACAGTTGACCGATTTTGGGGCCCCGTATCTCGGGGCCACTTGGTGCTAGGAACCCCAAATTTGGTGTGCAAACCCAGTGGAACTAGCACTACAACATATCCTAGCAGAGAATGACATTTTCTGGACTTTGGTGCCCCATATTTGGATATGTTGTAGTGCAAGTTCCACTGGGTTTGCACACCAAATTTGGGGTTCCTAGCACCAGGTGGCACCGAGATACGGGGCCCCAAAGTTGGTTCGGAAAATGTCATTCTCTGCTGCAGAAAAGTGCTCGACTCGAGTATAAGCCGAGGGGGGCACTTTCAGCACAAAAAAAAAAAAGTGCTGAAAAACTCGGCTTATACTCGAGTATATATGGTAATTGTGAAGTGAACGGAAAATGATAAATGGTTTTCAAAAATGTTTAAAAATAAATATGTGAAAAGTGTGGATGGAGAGCGTCTGAACATCAATTTTCAAGTCTGGTCACAGATTCTCAATTGGATTTAGGTCTGGACTTTGACTGGGCCATTCTAACACATGAATATGCTTTGATCTAAACCATTCCATTGTAGCTCTGGCTGTATGTTTAGGGTCTTTGTCCAGCTGGAAGGTGAACCTCCGCCCCAGTCTCAAGTCTTTTGCAGACTCTAACAGGTTTTCTTCTAAGATTGCCCTGTATTTGGCTCCATCCATCTTCCCATCAATTCTGACCAGCTTCCCTGTCCCTGCTGAAGAAAAGCATCCCCACAACATGATGCTGCCACCACCATGTTTCACGGTGGGGATGGTGTGTTCAGGGTGATGTGCAGTGTTAGTTTTCCACCACACATAGCGTTTTGTTTTTAGGCCAAAAAGTTATATTTTGGTCTCATCTGACTAGAGCACCTTCTTCCACATGTTTGCTGTGTCCCTCCACATGGCTTCTCACAAACTGCAAACGGAAATTCTTATGACTTTCTTTCACCAATGTCTTTCTTCTTGCCCCTCCTCCATAAAGGTCAGATTTGTGGAGAACACGACTAATAGTTGTCCTGTGGACAGATTCTCCCACCTGAGCTGTGGATCTCTGCAGCTCCTCCAGAGTTACCATGGGCCTCTTGGCTGCTTCTCTGATTAATGCTCTCCTTGCCCGGCCTGTCAGTTTAGGTGGACGGTCATGTCTTGGTAGGTTTGCAGTTGTGCCATACTCTTTCCATTTTCAGATGATGGATTGAACAGAGCTCCGTGAGATGTTCAAAGCTTGGGGTATTTTTTTTTTTTTCCCAATAACCTAATCCTGCTTTAAAGAGGGAGTCCCGCGAAATTTTTTTTTTTTAAACTCAGCAGCTACAAATACTGCAGCTGCTGACTTTTAAAATAAGGACACTCACCTGTCCCCGAATCCAGCGGTGTTGGCACCCAAGGCCGAACCGTCCCTCGGTTCTCGGCAGCTGCCGCCGCCATTCTGTGAGGGAATCAGGAAGTGAAGTGTTGCAGCTTCACTTCCCGATTCCCTACTACGCATGCGTGAGTTGCGCATCCTAAGTGGTCCCCGCTATCTCCTGGGACCCGTGTGTGTCCCAGCAGACAGCGCGGGAGGACAGGAAGAGGCATAGACTTCCGTGGGAGTCTATGCCGGAAGTGGATGCAAATACCTGTCTTAGACAGGTATCTGCACCCCCCTCCCCCCTGAAAGGTGCCAAAATGTGACACCGGAGGGGGGGGGGGGGGGGAGCGAAAAGCGGAGGTTCAATTTTTGACCTGTCTGGTGTGTTCCTTGGCCTTCATGATGCGGTTTGTCCACTAAGATTCTCCAAAAACCTCTGAGGGCTTCACAGAACAGTTGTATTTACACTGATATTAAATTATACACAGGTGGACTCTATTTACTAAGTAGATTTTAGTTAGGGGTATCAGAGTAAAGGGGGCTGAATACAAATGTCCCCCACACTTTTGAAAACCATTTATCATTTTCCTTTAACTTCACAATTATGTGCCACTTTGTGTTGGTCTATCACATAAAATCCCAATAAAATATATTTACGTTTTTGCTTGTAACATGACAGGGAGAGCGAGAGAGAGAGAGCACGAGAGAGAGAGAGAGCACGAGAGAGAGAGAGCGCGAGAGAGAGAGAGAGCGCGAGAGAGAGAGAGAGCGCGAGAGAGAGAGAGAGCGCGAGAGAGAGAGAGAGCGCGAGAGAGAGAGAGAGCGCGAGAGAGAGAGAGAGCGCGAGAGAGAGAGAGAGCGCGAGAGAGAGAGAGAGCGCGAGAGAGAGAGAGAGCGCGAGAGAGAGAGAGAGCGCGAGAGAGAGAGAGCGCGAGAGAGAGAGAGAGCACGAGAGAGAGAGAGAGCACGAGAGAGAGAGAGCACGAGAGAGAGAGAGCACGAGAGAGCGAGAGCGAGAGAGCGAGAGAGCGAGAGAGCGAGAGAGCGAGAGAGCGAGAGCGAGAGAGCGAGAGAGCGAGAGAGAGCGAGAGAGAGCGAGAGCGAGCGAGAGAGAGCGAGAGAGCGAGAGAGAGCGAGAGAGAGCGAGAGAGCGAGAGAGCGAGAGAGCGAGAGAGAGCGAGAGAGCGAGAGAGAGCAGAGAGCGAGAGAGAGCGAGAGAGAGCGAGAGAGCGAGAGGCGAGAGAGCGAGAGCGCGAGAGAGCGAGAGCGGCGAGAGAGCGAGAGCGCGGAGAGAGAGAGAGCGAGAGAGAGAGAGAGAGCAGAGAGAGCGAGAGAGCGAGAGAGAGCGAGAGAGCGAGAGAGAGCGAGAGAGCGAGAGAGAGCGAGAGAGAGCGAGAGAGAGAGCGAGAGAGCGAGAGAGAGCGAGAGAGCGAGAGAGCGAGAGCGAGAGAGAGCGAGAGCGAGAGAGCGAGAGAGAGAGAGAGAGAAAACGAAAATCAAGAGAAAAAAAAATGAGAAAATAGAGTACATGGACAACCTGTATCATACGTGGACTGGCAGAGAGAACACATCCCTTGTACCGCTCTTACTCACCAGGAAAGGCGAGGGGGCGCTGTGCTCGGATATGTGGAAATAGGTGACCTCTACTGGCAGGGTGACGTGCTGGGGGCAGTATGATCCGCTGGCACCAATCTCTGCAGTAAAGCCTTCAATCTGACCAGATGGAGCAAACCGGCCCCTCAGAATAGATTCCTGAGATAGGAAAAACAAAAAACAAAAACTAAAATCTTTTCTACTAACAGTCTTGGCTTGGTCCAGAACATTGCAAACACCCCAAACAAAGAGATTGGACGGGCCTTGTACAGATCTATTCCTGATGTCACCTTCCTTTCCTCTGTCACGTCTTACCTCAAAGTTGCCAAGGAGAGATCGGCTGACGCATGACGTTGCCCAGTTGCCTGTACAGCCTCGGCCAGGCCCTTTCCTCAGACTGCGCAGAGTCCTCCTTAAAAAGAAATTAATTGTTCAGACCTTTCTTAACAAAAAAACAAAAAAAAACAAACACACAACATCACCATGCAAAAATATCCTTAAAGGAAGTATTCAAGTCCAAGTCCTATATGGGGCCTATTTTCAATGTACACGGAGATGACAATATAAAAAGCTATAGAGCGCACAGCAGAGGGAAACACAAAAGCCCGGATCCATCAAGCTACAGGCGGACTTACAGCAAGGCACCTTAAAGTGCACTTAAGGCATGCCAAATTAGCCCTTAGTCAATAATATGGTGCAATTTTAGCATGCCTTAGTTGCTACTTACCCGGCTAAACAGACAAACCCAAGTTTTTTTTTTTTGGCTTTGTCTGTTTAGACTGGTTCCTAAGCGAGAGTATATAGGTTACAGGTCGGCATAGTATATAGGTTACAGGTCGGCATCTATTAATAGTTGGATAAGCCGGTAAACACTGAAATTAGGGAGAAGCTTTTAAACAATAGGTTTTTAATTATTAGCCCTCATGCACACAGGCTGTTAAAAAAACGTTATGAAAACGCCAGTATCTTTGCAGTGACTTTTTTTTAACTTTTTTCAGCTTTTTTCAGCGTTTTTGCAATAGCGTTTTTTAGCGTTTTCCGCGTTAGCGTTTTTGAGCGTTTTTTTTTTTTTTTCAAATTTTTTTTTTTTTTTTTCAATGGATCAAAAACGCTAAAAAACGTTGGTGAACGACGTTTTTGAGCGTTTGAGCGTTTTTCAGCGTTAGAGCGTTTTTACAGCTGAAAAACGTCTTTCAGAACCCACTGGTCCTGGGTTTTTTTTACAGCTTAAAAACGCCTATGCCACTTGCAGCTCAAAAACGCCTAGGTGGGCATGAAGCCATAGACTAACATAGACAGGCCTTTTTAAGCTGCAAAAAAGCTCAAAAAAGCAGCTGTAAAAACGTCCGTGTGCGTGAGGACTTAGTGTTTGATTTTACTGTGGCCTTTGACTGAAGTGCTAGTTAGTCTACACACTGAAGACTTCTTCAGCATGGGCGGTGGTCAGGTATGTGGGAAACCCATCAAGATGACTTGTAATGATTGCTGCATTGCTTGATCCAACGTGATTGCTGGTTTCCCACTTCCCCCTGGATTGTTATTTTGCATGTTTAGCACACAAGCTAGCATGCCTTAAGTGCAATTTCAGCTTGATGAACACAAGTCAAATTTAGAGTGGGGGGAGAGCTTTACGGCTTGCCAGGAGGCCTGGTGAACCCAACCCACATCTTTGGTCACCTTCTATAAATGGAGCGG
>JBBDGP010003675.1:1707500-1870014 GCA_037952835.1 Lithobates septentrionalis | reverse complement strand
GACAGTGTGTGGGGGGACAGTGTGAGAGGGGACAGTGTGTGGGGGGACAGTGTGAGAGGGGACAGTGTGTGGGGGGACAGTGTGTGGGGGGACAGTGTGTGGGGGGACAGTGTGTGGGGGGACAGTGTGAGAGGGGACAGTGTGTGGGGGGACAGTGTGTGGGGGGACAGTGTGAGAGGGGGCAGTGTGTGGGGGGACAGTGTGAGAGGGGACAGTGTGTGGGGGGACAGTGTGTGGGGGGACAGTGTGTGGGGGGACAGTGTGTGGGGGGACAGTGTGAGAGGGGGCAGTGTGTGGGGGGGCAGTGTGTGGGGGGACAGTGTGAGAGGGGACAGTGTGAGAGGGGACAGTGTGAGAGGGGACAGTGTGAGAGGGGACAGTGTGAGAGGGGACAGTGTGAGAGGGGACAGTGTGTGGGGGGACAGTGTGAGAGGGGACAGTGTGTGGGGGGACAGTGTGAGAGGGGACAGTGTGTGGGGGGACAGTGTGAGAGGGGACAGTGTGAGAGGGGACAGTGTGAGAGGGGACAGTGTGAGAGGGACAGTGTGTGGGGGGACAGTGTGTGGGGGGACAGTGTGTGGGGGGACAGTGTGAGAGGGGACAGTGTGAGAGGGGACAGTGTGAGAGGGGACAGTGTGAGAGGGGACAGTGTGAGAGCGGACAGTGTGTGGGGGGGGGGGCAGTGTGTGGGGGGACAGTGTGAGAGGGGGCAGTGTGAGAGGGGACAGTGTGTGGGGGGACAGTGTGAGAGGGGACAGTGTGTGCCCCCCACACACTGTGTGTGAGAGGGGACAGTGTGTGGGGGGACAGTGTGAGAGGGGACAGTGTGTGGGGGGACAGTGTGAGAGGGGACAGTGTGAGAGTGGACAGTGTGAGAGGGGACAGTGTGAGAGGGGACAGTGTGAGAGGGGACAGTGTGTGGGGGGACAGTGTGAGAGGGGACAGTGTGAGAGGGGACAGTGTGAGAGGGGACAGTGTGAGAGGGGACAGTGTGTGGGGGGACAGTGTGAGAGGGGACAGTGTGAGAGGGGACAGTGTGAGAGGGGACAGTGTGTGGGGGGACAGTGTGTGGGGGGACAGTGTGAGAGGGGACAGTGTGTGGGGGGACAGTGTGTGAGGGGACAGTGTGTGGGGGGACAGTGTGTGGGGGGACAGTGTGAGAGGGGACAGTGTGAGAGGGGACAGTGTGAGAGGGGACAGTGTGAGAGGGGACAGTGTGAGAGGGGACAGTGTGTGGGGGGACAGTGTGAGAGGGGGCAGTGTGTGGGGGGACAGTGTGTGGGGGGACAGTGTGTGGGGGGACAGTGTGAGGGGGGACAGTGTGAGGGGGACAGTGTGAGGGGGGACAGTGTGAGGGGGGACAGTGTGAGAGGGGACAGTGTGAGAGGGGACAGTGTGTGGGGGGACAGTGTGTGGGGGGACAGTGTGAGAGGGGACAGTGTGTGGGGGGACAGTGTGAGAGGGGACAGTGTGAGAGGGGACAGTGTGTGGGGGGACAGTGTGAGAGGGGACAGTGTGTGGGGGGACAGTGTGAGAGGGGACAGTGTGTGGGGGGACAGTGTGTGGGGGGACAGTGTGTGGGGGGACAGTGTGTGGGGGGACAGTGTGAGAGGGGACAGTGTGTGGGGGGACAGTGTGTGGGGGGACAGTGTGAGAGGGGGCAGTGTGTGGGGGGACAGTGTGAGAGGGGACAGTGTGTGGGGGGACAGTGTGTGGGGGGACAGTGTGTGGGGGGACAGTGTGTGGGGGACAGTGTGAGAGGGGGCAGTGTGTGGGGGGGCAGTGTGTGGGGGGACAGTGTGAGAGGGGACAGTGTGAGAGGGGACAGTGTGAGAGGGGACAGTGTGAGAGGGGACAGTGTGAGAGGGGACAGTGTGAGAGGGGACAGTGTGAGAGGGGACAGTGTGTGGGGGGACAGTGTGAGAGGGGACAGTGTGTGGGGGGACAGTGTGAGAGGGGACAGTGTGTGGGGGACAGTGTGAGAGGGGACAGTGTGAGAGGGGGCAGTGTGAGAGGGGACAGTGTGTGGGGGGACAGTGTGAGAGGGGACAGTGTGTGCCCCCCACACACTGTGTGTGAGAGGGGACAGTGTGTGGGGGGACAGTGTGAGAGGGGACAGTGTGTGGGGGGACAGTGTGAGAGGGGACAGTGTGAGAGGGGACAGTGTGAGAGGGGACAGTGTGAGAGGGGACAGTGTGAGAGGGGACAGTGTGAGAGGGGACAGTGTGAGAGGGGACAGTGTGTGGGGGGACAGTGTGTGGGGGGACAGTGTGAGAGGGGACAGTGTGAGAGGGGACAGTGTGAGAGGGGACAGTGTGTGGGGGGACAGTGTGTGGGGGGACAGTGTGAGAGGGGACAGTGTGTGGGGGGACAGTGTGTGGGGGGACAGTGTGTGGGGGGACAGTGTGTGGGGGGACAGTGTGAGAGGGGACAGTGTGAGAGGGGACAGTGTGAGAGGGGACAGTGTGAGAGGGGACAGTGTGAGAGGGGACAGTGTGAGAGGGGACAGTGTGTGGGGGGACAGTGTGTGGGGGGACAGTGTGTGGGGGGACAGTGTGTGGGGGGACAGTGTGTGGGGGGACAGTGTGAGGGGGACAGTGTGAGGGGGGACAGTGTGAGGGGGGACAGTGTGAGAGGGGACAGTGTGTGGGGGGACAGTGTGTGGGGGGACAGTGTGAGAGGGGACAGTGTGTGGGGGGACAGTGTGAGAGGGGACAGTGTGAGAGGGGACAGTGTGTGGGGGGACAGTGTGAGAGGGGACAGTGTGTGGGGGGACAGTGTGAGAGGGGACAGTGTGTGGGGGGACAGTGTGTGGGGGGACAGTGTGTGGGGGGACAGTGTGTGGGGGGACAGTGTGTGGGGGGACAGTGTGAGAGGGGACAGTGTGTGGGGGGACAGTGTGTGGGGGGACAGTGTGTGGGGGGACAGTGTGAGAGGGGGCAGTGTGTGGGGGGACAGTGTGAGAGGGGACAGTGTGTGGGGGGACAGTGTGTGGGGGGACAGTGTGTGGGGGGACAGTGTGAGAGGGGGCAGTGTGTGGGGGGGCAGTGTGTGGGGGGACAGTGTGAGAGGGGACAGTGTGAGAGGGGACAGTGTGAGAGGGGACAGTGTGAGAGGGGACAGTGTGAGAGGGGACAGTGTGAGAGGGGACAGTGTGAGAGGGGACAGTGTGTGGGGGGACAGTGTGAGAGGGGACAGTGTGTGGGGGGACAGTGTGAGAGGGGACAGTGTGTGGGGGGACAGTGTGAGAGGGGACAGTGTGTGGGGGGACAGTGTGAGAGGGGACAGTGTGTGGGGGGACAGTGTGAGAGGGGACAGTGTGAGAGGGGACAGTGTGAGAGGGGACAGTGTGTGGGGGGACAGTGTGTGGGGGGACAGTGTGTGGGGGACAGTGTGTGAGGGGACAGTGTGTGGGGGGACAGTGTGTGAGGGGACAGTGTGAGAGGGGACAGTGTGTGGGGGGACAGTGTGAGGGGGGACAGTGTGTGGGGGGACAGTGTGAGAGGGGACAGTGTGAGAGGGGACAGTGTGAGAGGGGACAGTGTGAGAGGGGACAGTGTGTGGGGGGACAGTGTGTGGGGGGACAGTGTGTGGGGGGACAGTGTGTGGGGGGACAGTGTGAGAGGGGACAGTGTGTGGGGGGACAGTGTATGGGGGGACAGTGTGAGAGGGGACAGTGTGAGAGGGGACAGTGTATGGGGGGACAGTGTGAGAGGGGACAGTGTGAGAGGGGACAGTGTGAGGGGGGACAGTGTGTGAGGGGACAGTGTGAGAGGGGACAGTGTGTGGGGGGGACAGTGTGTGGGGGGACAGTGTGAGAGGGGACAGTGTGAGAGGGGACAGTGTGAGAGGGGACAGTGTGTGGGGGACAGTGTGTGGGGGGACAGTGTGAGAGGGGACAGTGTGTGGGGGACAGTGTGAGAGGGGACAGTGTGAGAGGGGACAGTGTGAGAGGGGACAGTGTGTGGGGGGACAGTGTGAGAGGGGACAGTGTGAGAGGGGACAGTGTGAGAGGGGACAGTGTGAGAGGGGACAGTGTGTGGGGGGACAGTGTGTGGGGGGACAGTGTGTGGGGGGACAGTGTGTGGGGGGACAGTGTGAGAGGGGACAGTGTGAGAGGGGACAGTGTGTGGGGGGACAGTGTGAGAGGGGACAGTGTGTGGGGGGAGAGGTGGGTGGCCAGTGTTGTGCTTTACTTACATGAGAAGCAGCATGCTTCCTTGTCATGTCTGCACTCTGCAGGATGTCCCTCCAGGCAGCACACAGTTCACTTCCCGAATATCATTGTATCCAATGGAGAGGGGAGGGGCCTCTGACCTGAGCGTGTATTAGCAAGACTCAGAGTGTACAAGCAGAGGGAGAAACTTGTGCACTCAATCTGCTGGTCAGAGGCCCCTCCCCTCTCCATTGTACTCACTGATATTCGGGAAGTGAACTGTGTGCTGCCTGGAGGGACATCCCGCAGAGCGCAGACATCACATAGCTGCCGATCGCCCCCTTACGCCCCCCTCTCCTGTATAGTTAGATGCCAGCCAGGGGAGGTGCGGCGTCTTGGGGCCCCCCCACACTGGCAGAATTCCAGGGCCCAGTCGCAAGTGCGACTGTTGCGACCCTGAAAATTCCGCCACTGCTTTGTTGGTTCCTCCTCGGTGGCTCCTCTAGGTTGCAGCTTCTGCAGCAGCTCTCTATCTCCTCCCATCCCGCCTCTGGCCATCAGTGATGTCACGCCGCCGGGACGGGACTACGAATCGCCTTCATAGGGGGAGAGAAGCGCTGACAGGGAAGGGGCTTGTGCAGTCTGTTTAGGCTTGTGCCGGGTGCAGGAGTGCACTCGGCACATAGTTACAGTACAGCTATTAGCAGCGCCGGCTGGTGTGTATGTACTACTATGATGAAGCACACTGCCAGCACTTCATCTGCGCCCCCCTCCCTTCAGCAAATTCTATCGCCCAGGGCATCCGCCCCTTCCGCCCCTGCCTTGTACCGGCTCTGGATACAGGTTCCTACTCACTCTGATGGTAACACCCTTGAACTTGTAGTTTCCTATCTATGCACCCTGTGCAACCTCTCCAACAATGCTTTTTCTCTCTTTGATCACCACCTTATTAATTTCACTCTCTCCCTGTCTTCCACCTCCTCTTCCTCCAACTGCCTAACAGTTACCCGTAGAAACTCTCACCACCTCAAAACTTCTCTTCTCTGCTACTGACCACATTTATGACAAATTCTCACCCCTGTCCTGCCACAACCTAGCCACTTCTGTCTACAACAGCTCACTGTCATCCTCCCTAGACAAGCTCACCCCCCCCCCCCCCCCCCCCCACTACACACAGAATCAGGTCCTGACCACTACGACCTTGACAAACAGATGACACCAGAAGTTTCAGAAAATATAACCACACTCTTGAGCGCCTGTGACGTAAGACTAAGTCCCAGAAAGACTTCAACCAATTTAAATCTGATTTACAAAAATACAATTCCTGCCTCCTGGAGGCCAAGCAGAGCTATTTTATCACTCTCATTAACACCTTCTCATCCAGCCCCCGTCAACTTCTCTCTACCTTTAACTCTCTACTCATACACTGCCCAATATGCATTCTCAAGCCTTTGTGGTTGTGTGTGGTGAAGAGATGAGCTTGGGTGTATAATTTGGATAGATATATATATATATATATATATATATATATATATATATATATATATATATATATATATATCTCTTTTGGCCCCCAATGAATCCCAGAGCGCCACTCAGGACTAAGGATGATCTCGGGCGTGTTATTTGGATATACCGTATTTATCGTCATATAACACGCACAGGCATATAATGGGCAGCTTCATTCTAAGAGGGAAGTTTCAGAAAAAAAATACATTTCAAATAAAAAACTTTGAAGCAAAATAAGGGTCGCAGTCCATCAATGCAGCCTGATCAGTGCCCATCTGCAGCCTCACCAGTGCCCATCAATGCAGCCTGCACATTGCCCATCAGCAGCCTCACCATTGCAAATGAATGCAGCCTGCACATTGCCCATCAGCAGCCTCTCCATTGCCAATGAATGCAGCCTGCACATTGCCCATCAGCAGCCTCTCCATTGCCAATGAATGCAGCCTGCACATTGCCCATCAGCATCCTCTCCATTGCCAATGAATGCAGCCTGCACATTGCCCATCAGCAGCCTCTCCATTGCCAATTAATGCAGCCTGCACAGTTACCCAGTAATGCAGCCTCACCATTGTAAATGAATGCAGCCTGCACATCCTTGCTCATCTACAGCCTCGTCAGTGCCGGATTACACAGCGCCGTGATCTCCTATGTACTCGGCAATCTCAGTCACACACAGTTCCACCTGGGATAGACAGAACATTGGTCAAATCCTGGTCCGGGGGAGGGACTGTGTGTGTGACTGATTGCCGGGTACACAGGAGATCGCCGCTCTGTGTAATCCGATGGCGCTCATCCCCTCCTTCCACTCAGAGACAGCAGGATATGATTTTAAGGGGGGAAAAGTTTGTTTCATTCATACGCCAATAAATACAGGTATATATCTTTTGTGGCCCCCACGGTGCTGTGGGATTCGTTGGGGGCCACAGAATATATATATATATATATATATATATATATATATATATAGATAGATAGATAGAGATATATATATATATATATATATATATCTATCTCTATATATATATATATATATCTATCTCTAATAAAAATATATATATATATATATATATATATATATCTCTCTCTATATCTATATATATCTCTATCCAAATTACCAGTGGGACCATTTGAAACCGGAACGCAGGCCGCAATTGGTCCATGGGCCAGACTTTGGACATGCCTGCTCTAAAACATGCACTTGTCACCCCCATACTTAAAAAGCTTTCTTTGGAACCCAGCAATCTTAACAACCTACGCCCCATCTCCGTACTCCCCTTTTCCTCCAAACTTCTTGAATGTCTGGTCTACAACTGACCGAGCGACCATCTGACGGAGATCTTCTTGATCCCCTTCAGTCCGGATTTAGCCCCCAAAACTTCATGGAAACTGCTCTCATACATAGTTACATAGTAGGTGAGGTTGAAAAAAGACACACGTCCATCAAGTCCAACCTATGTGTGTGATTATGTGTCAGTATTTCATTACATATCCCTGTATGTTGTGGTCGTTCAGGTGCTTATCTAATATTTTGTAAGAATTTGCATAACACGTCATGATTCCACTTTAACAGAATTTTCACTATTTTTTTTTTTTTTTTTTTTGAAAGCCCATGGTGTGTGAACACACTCAAAACTTCACCCAGTGCCAAAAAATGTGCACTCACATAAAGAGTGAAACACAAAAACGTGCAACGGTTGTACACAAGTCCTCTAAAATCATAGGGCCTTGCCCTGATCCCCCGGGGCGTTATGGTCTAGAAGGGGACTGGGTTACTTACACTTGGTCCATCTGGCCAAAACCATATGGACCCCTTTCTCTGGGGGTGTCTGCCGAAACGGACCCACCCAAGTACTAGGTGGGGCTCCCCCGAAAGGAGACCCCATGAGAGAGGGTGAACCAAGACAGAAGGCCATGTCCACCCCCTCCTTAGACTTTCAGGTCAGGCCCGAGGACCTACACTCTACCAGTCACACATGCAAAAACCATGTAAAAACATGAGGCTTTAAGTAAAAGAAAGTGGGGGAGAAGGAAGTGGAGAGAGTGAAAAGTGACCATTGTGCTGGACAATGGCCGGCCCTCTGGCCAGGATTCTAAAATTCCTCCGGTCCCAGCCAAAAGGCCTAGCCCAGGAGGCAGGTGAGAAAAAAAAGTGTAAATGGTGCAGTGACTGTGGCGCCATAAATCAAAGTGACCCTCACAGTGATTTTACGGCACCCCTGGACTGCCACTCCAGGGGCACATACACCATGGGCTTCTTTTTGGGCCCGACTCTCAGACGAGACCAGTGTAGCCCTCCATCCCTGACAGATAGAGAGCCCTTATAGGATTTTTCAGGGAGAGCCACAGATGTCTGACTCAGGCTCCACCGTTACTAACCTTTCCAGGCTCCCATGAATCCAGCGGATTTGCATGGCAACACCCCGATCCACACAGTCAGGGCAGGCCAGCTCCTCCTCCGGCCACTGACAGGAACAGCGACCACACCAATCCTAGCCAGAAAGCCGGGATAACCCAGGCCAGTGCAGCACCCATCCTCACCAGGGGCACCCTTCTGGGTTGCTCAGACTTGACCATTCATTAGCCTCTATGACCTAAGAGCGCCAACGTGGCCCCTGCTGAAACAGACCATCCAGGTACAATTATGTCTGAGGATTTGCATAGCCCTCCCCATTTGGGAGCAGCACGGCGCCTCCTCTGGCAACTGATAAGCACAGATACTATACTTGATCTTAGCCAAAAGGCCGAGAAGCGAATTTTCACTAGTCATCCTCCTGGCTGTGGTGGAACTTGTATCGTGTTTAACAGCTGTACAGAAATTTACAACACTGCCAAAGTGGGCAGGTATGTGGACCCCAACTTGGTGTCATTGATTGATCTTCAGCCCTGGAAGAATTTACCCCCTTCCTGACCAGAGCACTTTTTGCAATTCAGCACTGCGTCACTTTAACTGACAATAGCGCGGTCGTGCGACGTGGCTCCCAAACAAAATTGACGTCCTTTTTTTTTTTTTTTTTCTCACATATACAGCTTTCTTTTGGTGGTATTTGATCACCGGTTTTTATTTTTTTTTATTTTTTTTTTTGCACTATAAACAAAAAAAGAGCGACAATTTTTAAAAAAAGCAATATTTTTTACTTTTTTGCTATAATAAATATCTCCAAAAATATATAAAAAAAGAGAATTTTTCCTCAGTTTAGGCCGATATGTATTCTTCTACATATTTTTGGTAAAAAAAATCGCAATAAACGTATATTGATTGGTTTGCTCAAAAGTTATAGTGTCTACAAAATGGGAGATAGTTTTATGGCATTTTTTATTTATTTTTTTTTATTAGTAATGGCGGTGATCTGCGATTTTTATCGTGACTGCAGCATTATGGCGGACAGTGTGAAGTGATTATTCCAGCGCTACCATGTACAATAAGACTGAGCGAATGGAAAAGCTGCCTGCACCGAATAGGGTCCAACCAAACCCAAATAATCAGTGAAATGCAATGGGGGGGGGGGGGTGCTGCGCTAATCCAGCAGAGAGAAATAATGTTGCTAAAAGTAGCAGTGTTAATAAAATAAGGCACTGAGAGCAAAACAATCCCAAAGGGATAAGTAGCAAACCACTAGCGGTGAAGAAATATTATGTGACATGATAATATATAAAAATATACAATAATATAACAGTACTGGTAATAGCTGCCTTTCTTTCTATTCTTGGGCCCGGATCCGTTCTCCAGAGAACTTGGTCCCTCAGTAAGTGCAGGGGGCGTAAATAAAAAGAAGGGGGTACCAAATAGTGTAGTATTGTTTGACCATAGTATGTTTTTATTGAAACAGCATAGGTTACTCACATAAAGCAGAGCAAAAACGACTTATCTCCAACGAGCGGCGAGCTCGTAAACCTCAGTCAGCATCAGGAGGATTTTGGATGGTCATCAAACTCCTAAACAGTTTCTTGGTTTACAGGCGTTTCCGGATGGAAAACATTTATTCACTCAGGAATCTGTTATTGCCAGAGGTATTCATGGTGACCCTGGATCTTTAGGATGCTTACCTCCATGTTCCAATATACCAGGATCATCAAAGGTTTTTGAGGTTTGCGCTCCTCTCAGAAAATGGCTTAAGTCATTGGCAGTTCAGAGCCCTTCCTTTTGGTCTCTCGGGAGACCCGAGAATCTTTACAAATGTCATGGCCGAGGTCATGGCTTTTTTTCGTTTGCAGAAAATTTCAGTCGTCCCTTACTTGAATGGCTTTTGATCTTTGCCCGGGACAAAGAGGACCTGGGATGGGATCTGCAATTAGTTCTGCAGACTTTCCATAGATTGGGTTGGAAAGTCAATCTGCAGAAATCTGATATGGTTCCCTCCCAGAGCTGTCTTTTTTGGGGCTACCTGATAGACTCAGTCGCCCAAAGAATTTTCTTACCAGTAGAGAAGATCTCCAAGATCCTCCTTTCCGTGCAGAAATTCAGGTGCGATCCCCAGGCATCCCTGCATCAGATAATGCAGCTGTTGGGCTTGATGACTGCAGCAATTCTGGGTGGGCCCTGGGCCCAATTGCATTCCAAATCCCTACAGGCATTTCTTCTGCATTGTTGGGATCGCAGAAAGGCCTCTCTAGACCAGGTCATGCGGTTTTCAGGAGACGATTCTCTCAATCTGTTCTGGTGGGTCCGACCGGAGCATCTGCAGATCGGGAAGGATTGGGCCCAGCGTTTCCCTGTAAAAATTACCACTGACGCCAGCTTGTGGGGTTGGGGGCGCACCCAGAGGATTGGCAGGCTCAGGGTGCCTGGCAGCCAGAAGAGGCAGCCCAATCCTGAAACTACAGGGAACTGTTAGCAGTGGGAAAAGCTTTGGTCACTTTGAAAACCAGGGTTCATGCAAAGGACCTGTTGATTTTTTTCGGACAATGCCACGACAGTGGCTTACCTCAACAAGCAGGGGGGTACTCGCTCAGACAGCCTGCTAGGATTGAGTCAGGAGATCCTCTCCTGGGCAGAGGACAAAGTTTCCTCAATCAGGTCAGTCCACATCAGTGGGTCGGCAAATATACTGGCAGATTATCTGAGCAGAGTAACTGTCACTTCAACAGTTGGGAGCTGAACCAGGAAATCTTCCGGGAGTTAGTGGTCGGGTGGGGAATTCCCAAAGTGGATCTGTTTGCATCCACCCACAACAGGAAGCTTCCAGCTTATTTTTCCCTGGAGAGAGAAGCAAAGTCCCTGTCTTGCATACACACGGCCACACAAATCTTGTCGGAAATTCCAAACATCAAGAACGTGGGGACGTACAACACGTATGACGAGCCGAGACCCATCGAACATTTGTTGTCGGAAATTCCGACCGTGTGTACGCGGCATTAGGGTTCAAGTTGCTGCCCTATCTCTGTTCATGGAGGAGGAGCCTTTAATTAAGAGATTGCTCCTAGCTAGGGCTAGACGTACACCCAGAGTAGTCAAGCAGGTTCCCTGGTATTTTGTCATTGGTATTGAACGCCCTTACCAGACCCCCTTTTGAGCCACTGCATGACGCCTCTTTAAAATTAGTCACCCTAAAGATGGTTTTCCTTTTGGCGATAACTTCTGGGAGAAGGGTCTCTGATTTAGGTTCTTTGTCGTGTAAAGATCCTTTCTTAAGGATTTTAGACGACCGAGTAGTGATCAGGCCTGACCCTTTGTATTTGCCCAAAGTTTCATCTGACTTCCACAGATCCCAGGAAGTAGTTCTTCCTAGCTTTTCTTCCTCCCCCAGGAATCCGGAGGAAGAAAGGTTTGTTTTTTAGATGTAAGAAGATGTCTTCTACACTACTTAGAAGCTACTAGTGAATTTAGGAAAGATTGCCAATTACTGATTACTTTTAGTGGCCCTAAAAAAGGGTTCCAAGGCTTCCAGAGGTTCCATTTCCAGATGGATTAGAGAAGCTATATGTGAGGCCTACAAATCTTTAGGACAATCCCCTCCTTCCAGAGTTAGGTCTCACTCTACTATGTAACTATGTATGAGAGCAGTTTCCATGAAGTGTTGAGGGCGAAATCCAGACTGAAGGGCATCAAGAAGTTTGTTCTCAGTCAGATGGTCGCTCAGTCAGTTGTAGACCAGACATTCAAGATGTTTGAAGGAAAAGGGGAGTACGGAGATGGGGCGTAAGTTAAGATTGGTGGGTTCCAAAGAAAGCTTTTTACGTATGGGGGTGACAAGTGCATGTTTCAAATGGCCCCACTGGTAATTTTGGCTATATATGTGTGTATGTATATATGTATATATATATATATATGTGTGTATATATATATATATATATATATATATATATATATCTATCTATCGTATATATATCTATCGTATATATATACCGTATATACTCGAGTATAAGTCGAATTTTTCAGCACATTTTTTTTTGTGCTGAAAGTGCCCCCCTCGACTTATGCTCGAGTCAAGCACTTTTCTGCAGCAAAAAATTTCATTTTCCGAACCGACTTTGGGGCCCCGTATCTCAGGGCCACTTGGTGCTAGGAACCCCAAATTTGGTGTGCATACCCAGTGGAACTGGTACCACAACATAACCAAAGCTGAAGTTCCTAGCACTAAGTGGCCCCGAGATACGGGGCCCCAAAATCGGTTCAGAAAATGTCATTCTCTGCTGCAGAAAAGTGCTTGACATTTTCTGAACCGAATTTGGGGCCCCATATCTCAGGGCCACTTGGCGCTAGGAACCCCAAATTTGGTGTGCATACCCAGTGGAACGGGTACCAGAACATATCCAAAGCTGAAGTTCCTAGCACTAAGTGGCCCCGACATACGGGGCCCCAAAATCGGTTCAGAAAATGTCATTCTCTGCTGCAGAAAAGTGCTTGACATTTTCTGAACTGATTTTTGGGGCCCTGTATCTCGGGGCCACTTGGTGCTAGAAACCCCAGCTTTGGAAATTTTATGGTGCTAGTTCCACTGGGTTTGCACACCAAATTTGGGGTTCCTAGCACTAAGTGGCCCTGAGATACGGGGCCCCAAATTTGGTCAACTGTGTCTACCTGCAGCAATGTCATTTCGGGACCCTTTGGGTTCAGAGACCCCAAATTTTGGCTGCAGCTAGGGGGCATCTAGGAACCCTTAACTACCGAGTTTGAAGTTCAGGGGACCTATGGCTGCAAATGGGCACAGTGAGGCATGCAAATGGGCATTGTTGACCCTCTTTTCCACTTACAGTAGCTGTGCATTTCTCACCCTCGTCTTATACTCGGGTCAATAAGTTTTTCCCATTTTTTTGTGGTAAATTAGGGCCTCGACTTATACTCGGAACGACTTATACTCGAATATATATATATATATATATATATATATATATATATATATATATATATATATATATATATATATATATATATATATATATATATATATATATATATATATATATATATATATATATATATATATATATATATTTCATATATTCTGTCGCCCCCCAATGAATCCCACAGCACCGGGGGGGGGGGGGCCACAAAAGATATATACCTGTATTTATTGGCGTATGACACAAACTTTTCCCCCCTTAAAATCATATCTCCCTGGTCATTTCTCGCCTTGACTACCGCAACTCCCTCCTCATTGGCTTACCTTTTCCTGGGCTACCTCCACCTTACCAACCGGTCAGTGTCTGCTACTCCTCTCTGTCAATGCCTCCATTGGCTTTCGCTCACCCAACAAATTTAATTCAAGATACTAACAACTTACAAAACCATCCACAACTCTTCCCCCAGCTACATCACTAACCTAGGCTCAAAATACCAACCTAATCATTCTCTTCATTCCTCCAAAAACCTCCTGTTCTCTAGCTCCCAGGTCACCTCCTCCCTTACTCACCTCCAGGACTTTTCCAGAGCCTCTCCCATCCTCTGGAACTCTCTACCCCAGTCTGTCTTGCTATCTCCTACTCTTTCCACTTTAAGATGATCCTTGAAAACTCGTCTCTTCAGAGAAGTCTACCTGGCCCCCACCGAACAACTCTACTTTTATTTTCTCCATCAGCTCATTCACCACAGTTATCATCTTTTGTATCTCTTGACGCTCCCTCTTAGATTGTAAGCTTCAACGAGCAGGGGCCTCTGACTCCTCCTGTATTAAATTGTCTTGTAATTGTACTGTCTGCCCTCAGTGCTGCGTAAAGTGCTGCGTAAGCTGTCAGTGCTATAATAATTCTGTATTATAATATTAATTAGGAGCTCTGTAGAAAATTGTCTGCTATTTACACTCCTTTTCTCCGAACATCACCTGATCACATGAAAGCCCAATTTCACAGATTCCAAACAGATTTTCTTTTCTCTGACATCACGGGACACAGAGCCACAGTAATTACTGATGGGTTATAGGGTATCACTAGGTATTGGACACTGGTCACACCCTAATCAGGAAGTTCAACCCCCTATATAACCCCTCCCCTTCCAGGGATACCTCAGTTTTTACGCCAGTGTCTTAGGTGATGGACGTGCAAAGATGTCCTGTGCTGAAGCTCCAAAGCGAATATCCTAAGATCCTATACTGGGGCAAGCCAGGCGAACCGGATCCATTCAAAGTGTCTTTCATGGCCGAATTGCATGGTACCCGGGCCTCGTGTCCGAAGAAACGAGGTTTTACCTGTAACGCTTCTCTTTTTAGAGAGCTGGACCCGCAGATCAGAAAATGGCTTTAAACTTCCTAATTTCTGGCGAGGTGCTTTACAGGGCCAGAACTGAAGGATCCCCCTACTCGTAGGGGGCCCCAGTCTCTGACGGTTTTTCACAAACGGAGCCCACCATCAGAGGTGAAGATTGGGTCTGTATTAACTGAACCCTGCGGCTGGATAAGGTAAGAGGAGATTCCACAGAATTTTAATTCTAGTGCCTTTTCTCCTTTAAGGTAAATGCATGCTATGCCTATTGTGACCACCGGGGGCTGCCAAGAGCACAAACCTTCTCATGCTTGATCTGTCTCAGCGTTCGCTGCACAGGCTCTCCCACTGGCTCCAAGGTTTTCTCTGCCGGGATGTTCCCCCCAGGCTAGGGAGAGGCTCAGGTATGCTGTCACAGCCGCTGCCGCCGCCGAAGCCGCCATTACAATGCAGGGCCCATCACTGCCGGCCTCCCCCTGATTCCCCCACCCCCAGCCTTCCTTCAGGCTTGCCAGGAAGGGTCGGCTCGTGCAGGAAGCGCTCGTTTTTCAGAAACGAGGGGGGGCGGGGCGTCGGCACAGCGTCAGCGTGCTCAGACGCCCACAGTGCCACAAAGCATGGCTATTTAAAGCACACTGTACAGGTGCTCTGAGCCTTAGAGGGACACAGAGCTGACAGTCGCATGTAAGGTGGGACACAGGCATTCCCCTAGGCTGCATTTACTAAAGAACACCGGATTGGGCATTTGGTAGCAAGGCTTTTTAGCCAGACTACATCGCTCAGCAGTCAGTGTTCGTTTTTTGATACCTCACACCTTGTTGCTTTGCACTATGGGTAGAAGAGGTTTAAGCACCCCAAGAACCAGAGGCACTAGGGGGTCTCGTTCAGGTTCTGAGGACCCCCTGTCTGCTACACCATCCCCTCCTGAGGGACCAGGGGCAGCTGGACAGGGAGAGCCATTGGGGTTAGGGGCTACACCTGCTGCCGGCACTTCAGCCTCTGTGTACATTACACAAGAAGTTTTTTCCTCAACCATTACTGGATTAGAGAAAAGACTAATGGCCGTGATTACATCTTCACTTAGTGGAAGAAAACGCACAAGGCCTTCCTCTGCTCCCCAAGACCCTCAGTCAGAGGAGCTCTGGGATAAAGGAGATGAATCCCTTTCAGAGGATCGGGATGGGACAGATGATTCCTCTTCGGAGGATTCAGGTGTAGAGGGACCCTCTGCGACTTCCCAAGAGGAGAAAGTCTTAGTGCAGATCCTCACTGGTTTGGTCCGCTCCACATTTAAGTTGCCCCTACCTGAAACTACTACAGAAACCTCTTCTGCTTTGGGGTCACTGAAACCTTTCCAAGCAGCACATGCTTTTCCTGTTCATAATTTACTTGAAAAGCTGCTTTATTCTGAGTGGGATCACCCAGATAAGCGATTTCTTCCGCCAAAAAAGTTTTCTACACTTTATCCAATGGAAGAAAAATTTATTAAGAGGTGGGGAATACCGGCCATTGATGCGGCCATTTCCTCTGTAAATAGTAGTCTGACTTGTCCTGTAGACAACGCTCAGATGCTCAAAGATCCTGTGGATAAAAAGATGGACTTCTTATTGAAAGATGTGTTCTCTTTAGCAGGATCAGTGGCCCAACCTGCTGTAGCAGCGATTGGAGTCTGTCAATACTTAAGAGACCATGTTAAGCAGGTCATCAAAGTATTGCCTGAACAGCAGGCCCAGGGGTTTGCTAACCTTCCTGCGGCTTTATGTTATGTTGTTGACGCCATCAGAGATTCTATCATGCAGACCTCTCGCTTGGGTTGGTGCATATACGTAGAATCTTATGGTTAAAGAACTGGTCAGCGGAAGCACCATGTAAGAAGCTCCTGGCTGGGTTTCCCTTCCGTGGTGAAAGGTTGTTTGGAGAGGACTTGGATAATTATATCAAGAGGATCTCCTGTGGGAAAAGCACTCTCTTACCTGATAAGAAGAAGAGTAAACGTCCCTCTTTTAAACGGACTCTTTCCCCAGTGCCAGGGGCATCAGCCTCCAGGCAGTCACGACGGTCTCCTCCGTCTGGGGCAAGAAACAAGAGTCAACCCCAGGGACACAAGAAATCCTGGGGGAAGAAGTCTTCTAGACAAGACACTAAGGCCTCTTCATGAAGGGGCGCCCCGCTCGCTCGAGTGGGGGGAAAGACTGCTGCAGCTCTCAGGGCCCTGGCAGAAGGACTTCCAGGACAGATGGGTAATCTCCATGGTAACCTTAGGGTACAGACTGGAGTTCCAAGAATGTCCCTCTCCTCGTGTCCTCAGATCCGGTGTTCTCAGAGAGCCAGAAGAGAAGCAGTCGCTCCTTCTAGTGATAGAGCGACTTTTGTCGCAAGAGGTCATTGTGGGGTTTCCCACAAAGGATCAAGGATTGAGACTCTGTTCCAATCTTTTTATGGTCCAAAAACCAAATGGGGACGTCAGACCCATTTTGGATTTAAGAGATCTGAATCGATTCCCGAGGATGCAGTCCTTCCGTTTGGAATCAATTCGGACAGTAGTCTCCATCCTGCAGGGAGGAGAATTTCTGATATCAATAGACGTCAGAGATACAGGCCTATATGTGCCCATTCTTCCTGCTCAACTGAAGTGTCTGCAGGCAAAGATCACTGCTCTAAGGGAGCTGATTCTGACAGTCAGGGCCAAGAAGGGTCCTTCTGTCCGCCTTTGTATGAGGCTGCTGGGGAAGATGGTGTCTTCATTCGAAGCAGTTCCCTACGCTCAGTTCCAGTCAGGACTGCTGCAACACAGTATTCTGTCGGCCTGGAACAAGAAGGTTCAGGCATTAGACTTTCCAATGCACCTGTCGCAGGCGGTGCGTCAGAGCCTCAGTTGGTGGCTCATACCCGAAAACCTGCAGAAGGGGAAATCCTTCCTACCGGTTGCCTGGGATCCTCTTGCAGGCAGGACGGATGCGTTGGTGATTCCGTGGCATCGGGTCTCACCGATTTATGCATTCCCTCCTATTCTGCACTGCCACGGCTCCTTCGCAGACTAAGGCAAGAAGGGAAGTCGGCACTTCTGGTGGCCCCCGTTTGGCCCAGAAGAACCTGATAGGCAGAAATAGCAGGGATGACGGTGGGTTCCTGGTGGACCCTACCGGTACGCCCAGACCTGTTAGCTCAAGGTCCAGTGTTCTAGCCTGCCTTACAAACGCTAGATTTGACGGGTGGGCTATTGAGACCCACGTTCTGAAAAGTCGTGGGCTTTCAGGTCCTGTCATATCTACCTTGATCAATGCAAGGAAGCCAGCTTCCAGAATAATTTATCAAAGAGTCTCTGGAAAGCTTATGTATCCTGGTGTGAATCCAGGGGTTGGCATCCCAGGAAATATGTCATAGGTAGAATTCTTTATTTTCTACATTTAGGATTAGAGATGAAGCTGGCCTTGAGTACCATCAAGGGCCAGGTCTCGGCCTTATCAGTGTAGTTTCAACGGCCGCTTGCTTCGCATTCTCTGGTCCGAAACTTTATGCAGGGGGTGATGCGTCTTAATCCTCCGGTTGAGGCGCCCCTAAACCCCTGGGACTTGAACTTGGTTCTATCGGTGTTACAGAAACAACCTTTTGAACCAATACATCAGATTCCTTTGGTCTTGCTGACGAGGAAACTAATATTTCTGGTAGCCATCTCTTCTGCTAGAAGAGTTTCAGAAAAAGCAGCTCTTTCCTGTAAAGAGCCTTACTTGATTATACACAAGGATAGAGTGGTACTGCGCCCTCATCCTAGTTTTTTACCAAAGGTGGTTTCAGAGTTTCATCTAAACCAAGACATTGTTCTGCCTTCCTTTTTTCCAGATCCCTGTTCTTCGGAAGAAAGGTCACTACATTCTTTGGATGTAGTAAGAGCAGTCAAGACCTATCTGGAGGCAACCGCTCAGATTCGCAGGACGGATGTCTTGTTCGTGCTGCCAGAGGGTCCCAATAGAGGACAGGCAGCGTCAAAGGCGACCATTTCTAAATGGATTCGACAATTGATTATTCAAGCTTACGGTTTGAAACGGAAGGTTCCCCCGTTTCAGATCAAGGCACATTCCACAAGGGCTATTGGTGCTTCTTGGGCAGTGCATCACCGGGCCTCTATGGCTCAAATCTGCAAGGCCGCAACCTGGTCTTCAGTTTATACATTCACCAGATTCTATCAGGTGGATGTGAAAAGGCATGAGGATATCGCCTTTGGGCGTAGTGTGCTGCAGACAGCGGTACAGGGTCCTCAGGTCTGATTGCACCCTACCGGGTTGTGATTCCCCCCCCCCCCCCTCAGTTGGCATTGCTTTGGGACATCCCATCAGTAATTACTGTGGCTCTGTGTCCCGTGATGTCCGAGAAAGAAAATAGGATTTTTTATAACCGCTTACCTGTAAAATCCTTTTCTTTCGACGGACATCACGGGACACAGAGGTCCCGCCCCTCTTCTAATACACTATATTGCTTGGCTACAAAACTGAGGTATCCCTGCAAGGGGAGGGATTATATAGGGGGTTGAACTTCCTGATTAGGGTGTGACCAGTGTCCAATACCTAGTGATACCCTATAACCCATCAGTAATTACTGTGGCTCTGTGTCCCGTGATGTCCGTCGAAAGAAAAGGATTTTACAGGTAAGCTGTAATAAAAAATCCTATTTTTGTATGATAAAGGTCAAAGTTCACCCTTCAGTTTCGGAGAGGTAGGACTCGCCCAAGAATCAATGATTTGGTTTCCATGGGAGCCTCATATAGAGTACCCCTCAAATCTCCTCATCCAAATGTCCCCACATTGAGTCAATATGTCCTATGACATCACACTGACCTCACAGCTCCTCCTCGAATGTCCCTACATTCAGAGCCAGCACATCCTATGACATCACACAGCAACGATATTCAAGAAGTCAGAAAATCCTATTCATTATTAAAGTGATACTAAAGCCTTTTTTTTTCTATAGAAATAACAATAATGTTATACTTGCCTGTTCTGTGCAGTTGGTTTTGCAAAGAGCAGCCCAGATCCTCCTCCTCTTGGGTCCCTCTTCGGCTCTCCTGGCCCCTCCCTCCTGCCAAGTGCACCCAAAGCAAACAGCTTGCTGTGGGGATACCGGAGCCGAGCCACAGCTCTGTGTGTCCATTCAGACACGGGACCGATGGAGCCTACACACGGTCAGAATCTACGACAACAGACTCCCATCGAACATTTGTTGTCGGAAATTCCGACCGTGTGTACGCGGCATTAGGGTTCAAGTTGCTGCCCTATCTCTGTTCATGGAGGAGGAGCCTTTAATTAAGAGATTCAGCAAACTGTCCAGATTAAAATTTTCTCACTGAGGACCATAGAGCTTAAATACTGACCTTCATATTACCTCCTGATATCCTCATCCTATTATTGTACAACCAATACCAATCCAGAAAATTCTCTGTTATCTGTCTACAGGGAAACCTTCATAGATGATGGCACCAATGAGGATGGAGGAGGACCGGAGTCACATGACTGAGAGGATACTAAACCTCACCCTGGAGATCATCTACCTGCTGACCGGAGAGGTGAGGAGGATTCTGGGAGGTCACATGACATCACTCTTATCTCTATTAATAAAACACAGACCTGACCGGAGAGGTGAGGAGGATTCTGGGATTCTAACATGATATTCCTATTGGTTCCTCAAAACAGAGATTTCCTCTTGTGAAGTCAGGTGATCATATGACCATCACAGTGCCTCCATGTGACTCCCTAAAACCAGAGAGACACAACATGCAGAAGATTCTAGAAGTCACCAAGAAGATGATGGAGGTGCTGACAGGAGAGGTGAGCGGTGCTGGGAATTCTGGGACATTATCCAGTAACAGACAAGGGATGTGTCTGGATGGTGACTGTATCATTGTTTGTGTCAGGTTCCTATAAGGTGTCAGGATGTCACTGTCTATTTCTCCATGTAGGAGTGGGAGTATTTAGAAGGACACAAGGATCTCTACAAGGACGTCATGATGGACAATCAGCCGCCCCTCACATCACCGGGTAAGAGGAGACTTTATTGTAAAGGAGAGAGCAGTACGGAGGGTCCACCTAGATCCCCCATCATCTGATAAACGCATAGAAACAATGTATTCAGTCAGTGTGTGTGTTTCCTACAGATGGATCCAGTAATGGGAACCCACCAGAGAGATGTCCCCGTCCTCTGTATTCCCGGGATTCCACACAGGAAGGTCACACCATCCCCCACCATCATCAGGTAGATGAGGAACAATCACTGATAGTATCATTAGGATCTGTACATTATCTGCATTGTTACCATTGTCATTTTTATTATATATTTAGAGTGGAAACCTGAGAGATTCTAAAGTTGAAGTTAAAGAAGAGATAAAAGAGGAGGATGATGAGGATGGGGTGATGGAGGAGTCAGAGTTTCCAAAAGTGCACAAAGATCCGTACCAAGACACCATGGTGGAGTCATCCAAGTACAGAAACCCACCAGAGAGATGTCCCCGTCCTCTGTATTCCCAGGATTCCACACAGGAAGGTTACACCATCGTTCACTGTTACAAGGTTGGTGGGACAGAGCATCAAGAACATGGACTTGAGACAATGTGTGGATTTGTTATGTGATGTAACAATAATAAAGTTTATATTTTATAGATGATATTTTCTCTCATTTTCTTGATTTAGAATGGAGATCCAATCAATATAGAATTTGAGGTTAAATCAGAAGAAGAAGAGAGGTATGTGAGGGATGATCAGCAGTCTATGGAGGAGGATGGAATAACGGGGACATTTATAGAGGAGGACACTCCTACAGAGATCAGCACAGGTGGGTCATTAACACTAAATACATTCCTCCACCCATACTGCTCACTGATTGGTCCAGAGTAGGGCGGGGACTGGGTGATATCAGCCTGTAATCCCCTGGTCACTTTCCTGAGCTGTGTTCCCCGTCCTGTATTCCTGTATTTCTCTCGGATAATCTTCCTTCTCTATGCTGCAGACACAATTTATGTATCTAGACTGGATTTATGGAGATTCTGGGGTTCCGCTGGCAGCAAAAATAGGATTTTTTATTACAGCTTACCTGTAAAATCCTTTTCTTTCGACGGACATCACGGGACATAGAGCCACAGTAATTACTGATGGATTATAGGGTATCACTAGGTATTGGACACTGGTCACACCCTAATCAGGAAGTTCAACCCCCTATATAACCCCTCCCCTTCCAGGGATACCTCAGTTTTGTAGCAAAGCAGTATAGGTGTATTAGAAGAGGGACGGGACCTCTGTGTCCCGTGATGTCCGTCGAAAGAAAAGGATTTTACAGGTAAGCTGTAATAAAAAATCCTATTTTCTTTTCTCGGACATCACGGGACACAGAGCCACAGTAATTACTGATGGGATGTCCCAAAGCAATGCCAACTGAGGGGGGGGGAATCACAACCAAGTAGGGTGCTATCAGACCTGAGGACCTTGTACCACTGTCTGCAGCACACTACGCCCAAAGGCGATATCCTCATGCCTTCTCACATCCACCTGATAGAATCTGGTGAATGTATGAACTGAAGACCAGGTTGCGGCCTTGCAGATCTGAGCCATAGAGGCCCGGTGATGCACTGCCCAAGAAGCACCAATAGCCCTTGTGGAATGTGCCTTGATCTGAAACGGAGGAATCTTCTGTTTCAAACCGTAAGCTTGAATAATCAACTGTCGAATCCATTTAGAAATGGTCGCTTTTGATGCTGCCTGTCCTCTATTGGGACCCTCCGGCAGCACGAACAAGACATCCGTCTTGCGAATCTGAGCAGTTGCCTCCAGATAGGTCTTGACTGCTCTTACTACATCCAAGGAATGTAATGACCTTTCTTCCGAAGAACAAGGTTCTGGAAAAAAGGAAGGTAGCACAATGTCTTGGTTTAGATGAAAATCTGAAACCACCTTCGGTAAAAAACTAGGATGAGGGCGCAGTACCACTCTATCCTTGTGTATAATCAAGTAAGGCTCTTTACAGGAAAGAGCTGCTAATTCTGATACTCTTCTAGCAGAAGAGATAGCTACCAGAAAAATTGGTTTCCTCGTCAGTAAGACCAAAGGAATCTGACGTATTGGTTCAAAAGGTTGTTTTTGTAACACCGATAGAACCAAGTTCAAGTCCCAGGGGTTTAGGGGCGCCTTAACCGGAGGATTAAGACGCATCACCCCCTGCATAAAGTTTCGGATCAGAGAATGTGAAGCAAGCGGCCGTTGAAACAACACTGATAAGGCCGACACCTGGCCCTTGATGGTACTCAAGGCCAGCTTCATCTCTAATCCTAATTGTAGAAAATCCAGAATTCTACTTATGACATATTTCCTGGGATGCCAACCTCTGGATTCACACCAGGATACATAAGCTTTCCAGACTCTATAATAAATCATTCTGGAAGCTGGCTTCCTTGCATTGATCAAGGTAGATATGACAGGACCTGAAAGCCCACGATTTTTCAGAACGTGGGATTTAATAGCCCACCTGTCAAATCTAGCATTTGTGAGGCAGGCTGGAACACCGGACCTTGAGCTAACAGGTCTGGGTGTATCGGTAGGGTCCACCGGGAACCCACCATCATCCCTGCTATTTCTGCTTATCAGGTTCTTCTGGGCCAAACGGGGGCCACCAGAAGTGCCGACTTCCCTTCTTGCCTGAGTCTGCGAAGGAGCCGTGGCAGTAGCAGAATGGGAGGGAATGCATAAATCGGTGAGAGCCAATGCCACGGAATCACCAACGCATCCGTCCTGCCTGCAAGAGGATCCCAGGCAACCGGTAGGAAGGATTTCCCCTTCTGTAGGTTTTCGGGTATGAGCCATCAACTGAGG
The DNA here is from genome assembly GCA_037952835.1 of Lithobates septentrionalis. Classification (NCBI taxonomy): domain Eukaryota; kingdom Metazoa; phylum Chordata; class Amphibia; order Anura; family Ranidae; genus Lithobates; species Lithobates septentrionalis. Next base: position 1,846,869 of record JBBDGP010003675.1, on the reverse strand, counting down.
CTCTGACGCATCGCATGCAATAGGTGCATTGGAAAGTTTAATGCCTGCACCTTCCTGTTCCAGGTCAACAGAATACTGTGTTGCAACAGTTCTGCTTGGAACTGCGCATAGGGAACTGCTTCGAATGAAGCCACCATCTTCCCCTGCAGCCTCATACAAAGGCGGACAGAAAGACCCTTCTTGGCCCTGACTGTCAGAATCAGCTCCCTTTAGAGCAGTGATCTTTGCCTGCAGACACTTCAGTTAAGCAGGAAAACTGGGCATATATAGGCCTGTATCTCTGATGCCTATTGATATCAGAAATTCTCCTCCCTGCAGGACGGAGATTACTGTCTGAATTGATTCCAAACGAAAGGACTGCATCCTTGGGAATCGTTTCAGATCTCTCAAATCCAAAATGGGTCTGTCGTCCCCATTTGGTTTTCTGACCATAGAAAGATTGGAACAGAGTCTCAATCCTTGATCCTTTGTGGGAACCCCCACAATGACCTCTTGCGACAAAAGTCGCTTTATCGCTAGAAGGAGCGACTGCTTCTCTTCTGGTTTTCTGGGAACACCTGATCTGAGGAAACGAGGAGAGGGACATTCTTGGAACTCCAGTCTGTACCCTAAGGTTACCATGGAGATTACCCATCTGTCCTGGAAGTCCTTCTGCCAGGGCCCTGAGAGCTGCAGCAGTCTTTCCCCCCACTCGAGCGAGCGGGGCGCCCCTTCATGAAGAGGTCTTGGTGTCTTGCTTAGAAGACCTTTTCCCCCAGGATTTCTTATGTCCCTGGGGTCGACTCTTGTTTCTTGCCCCAGACGGAGAAGACCGTCGTGACTGCCTGGAGGCTGATGCCCCTGGCGCTGGGGAAAGAGTCAGTTTAAAAGAGGGACGCTTACTCTTCTTCTTATCAGGTAAGAGAGTGCTTTTCCCACAGGAGATCGTCTTGATATAATTATCCAAGTCCTCTCCAAACAACCTTTCACCACGGAAGGGAAACCCAGCCAGAAGCTTCTTACATGGTGCTTCGGCTGACCAGTTTTTCAACCATAAGATTCTACGTATATGCACCAACCCAAGCGAGAGGTTTGCACGATAGAATCTCTAATGGCGTCAACAGCATAACATAAAGCCGCAGGAAGGTTCGCAAACCCCTGGGCCTGCTGTTCAGGCAATACTTTGATGACCTGCTTAACATGGTCTCTTAAGTATTGACAGACTCCAATCGCTGCTACTGCAGGTTGGGCCACTGATCCTGCTAAAGAGAACACATCTTTCAATAAGAAGTCCATCTTTTTATCCACAGGATCTTTGAGCATCTGAGCGTTGTCTACAGGACAAGTCAGATTACTATTTACAGAGGAAATGGCCGCATCAATGGCCGGTATTCCCCACCTCTTAATAAATTTTTCTTCCATAGGATAAAGTGTAGAAAACTTTTTCGGCGGAAGAAATCGCTTATCTGGGTGATCCCACTCAGAGTAAAGCAGCTTTTCAAGTAAATTATGAACAGGAAAAGCATGTGCTGCTTGGAAAGGTTTCAGTGACCCCAAAGCAGAAGAGGTTTCTGTAGTAGTTTCAGGTAGGGGCAACTTAAATGTGGAGCGGACCAAACCAGTGAGGATCTGCACTAAGACTTTCTCCTCTTGGGAAGTCGCAGAGGGAACCTCTCCACCTGAATCCTCCGAAGAGGAATCATCTGTCCCATCCCGATCCTCTGAAAGGGATTCATCTCCTTTATCCCAGAGCTCCTCTGACTGAGGGTCTTGGGGAGCAGAGGAAGGCCTTGTGCGTTTTCTTCCACTCAGTGAAGATGTAATTGCGGCCATTAGTTTTTTCTCTAATCCAGAAATGGTTGAGGAAAAAACTTCTTGTGTAATGTACACAGGGGCTGAAGTGCCGGCAGCAGATGTAGCCCCTAACCCCAATGGCTCTCCCTGTCCAGCTGCCCCTGGTCCCTCAGGAGGGGATGGTGTAGCAGACAGGGGGTCCTCAGAACCTGAACGAGACCCCCTAGTGCCTCCGGTTCTAGGGGTGCTTGAACCTCTACCCATAGTGCAAAGCAACAAGGTGTGAGGTATCAAAAACGAACACTGACTGCTGAGCGATGTAGTCTGGCTAAAAGCCTTGCTACCAAATGCCCAATCCGGTGTTCTTTAGTGAATACAGCCTAGGGGAATGCCTGTGTCCCACCTTACATGTGACTGTCAGCTCTGTGTCTCTCCAAAGCTCAGAGCACCTGTACAGTGTGCTTTAAATAGCCATGCTTTCAGGCACTGTGGGCGTCTGGGCACGCTGACGCTGTGCTGACGCCCCGCCCCCCTCCCCCCCTCGTTTTTGAAAAACGAGCGCTTCCCGCGCGAGCCGACCCTTTCTGACAAGCCTGAAGGGAGGCTGGGGGAATAAGGAGGAGGCTGGCAGTGATGGGCCCTGCATCGCAATGCGGCTTCGGTGGCGGCTGTGACAGTGCGGTCTCACCCGCCTTACAGCCTACCTGAGCCTTTCCCTAAGCCTGGGTGGACCATCCCAGCAGAGAAAACCCCCCACCATCTACCTTTTGGAGCTGGAGGAAGAGCCTGTGCAGCGGACGCTGAGACAGATCAAGCATGAGAAGGTTTGTGCTCTTGGCCGCCCCCGGTGGTCACAATAGGCACAGCATGCATTCACCTTAAAGGAGAAGAGCCACTAGAATTAAAATTCTGTGGAATCTCCTCTTACCTTATCCAGGCCGCAGGGTTCAGTTTACACAGACCCAGCCTTCGCCTCTCACGGTGGGCTCCGTTTGTGAAAAACCGTCAGAGACTGGGGCCCCCATCAGTAGGGGGATCCTTCAGTTCTGGGCCTGTAAAGCACCTCGCCAGAAATTAGGAAGTTTAAAGCCATTTTCTGATCCGCGGGTCCAGCTCTCTAAAAAGAGAAGCGTTACAGGTAAAACCTCGTTTCTTCGGACACGAGGCCCGGGTACCATTCAATTCGGCCATGAAAAGACACTTTGAATGGATCCGGTGGCCTGGCTTGCCCCAGTATAGGATCTAGGATATTCCTTTTGGAGCTTCAGCACAGGACATCTTTACACGTCCATCACCTAAGACACTGGCGTAAAAACTGAGGTATCCCTGGAAGGGGAGGGGTTATATAGGGGGTTGAACTTCCTGATTAGGGTGTGACCAGTGTCCAATACCTAGTGATACCCTATAACCCATCAGTAATTACTGTGGCTCTGTGTCCCGTGATGTCCGAGAAAAGAAATGTTTATTTTTACCATAGAGGTTACTAGACCTAGGCACCTGGGGTATGCATTTTGGATCTTCTGCCCCATACCTGAGTCTAGTAAGATCTCTGACAGAACAATTCTCCCAGGATTACTTGCTCTGTTTGCTGGCTGTGCCGGTTGGAGGGTTATGTCTGTATAGTCTCAGACCCAAGTCACTGAGTGCAGTCTCAGGAGATGGGAGGCAGCGGTGTGGGACCTCTGCAACTTGTCTCATGTAAACATTTAATCTTCCACTGATTACTGAATACCAATATTGTGAGTCCTGACCCTTACACTATATAATTTATATTGTACATTACATACTCCTGACCCCTGCACTATATACTCCATGTTGTACATTACATCATTCTGATGTATCTTATACAATATGTTGTACATTACATAGTCCTGACTTCTGCTCTCTCCCCTCTACCCACTGCTATATATATACACATAGTATGTATTCTCTTTTGTTACACCTGTGGTGATACTCCCATAGGAGCTGCTAGGATTTTGCCCAGGTCTTCCACACACAGGCATTGTATCTTCAGGCACAAGGTATCTTCACAAACAGGTGCACACACACTTTCGCTCATTGTCTTCAATCACCAGTCTAGGGTTTGTAGTTTTATTATTTGAAATCTTGGATAGGGAGAAGGGGGATATACTGAGCTATAGTTGAACTATATACAACTGAGGACTCTATCTGATCTTTGATTGAGCTTTAGGTGAAGTCCTAGCTGGGAACAGATGGAAGACTGGTAACTAGTAGTGACAGTAGAAATAAAGTTGAGCAAAGTCCCTGAGTAGCTGTGTAAGCTGGACAGAGCTCTTTGGAACACTCCCCAGTGTTCCCTTGGCTGGGCCCTTAGCTGACTCTAACACATCAGAGGGGGGTTAACAGCAACAGTTTATGAGATCCTTTAACCACTAGACATCCGCGCTATGGCCGAATGACGGCCACAGCGCGGACCTACATTCCCGGGAGGCCGTCATATGACGGCCTCCCCTGTGCACGCTCCCTGCGCGCGCCCTGCAGGGCGTGCGCCGGGCGCGGTGTGATCACCGAGTCACTGAGACTCGGCTGATCACCGATCTGAGTAAGGGGCCGGTCCCGGCCCCTTACCATGTGATCAGCTGTCAGCCAATGACAGCTGATCACATGATGTAAACAGGAAGATCGGTAATCGGTTTTTTTTTTACTCGCGCTGACAGCGCGAGTAGAGAAAAAAGCCGATCACCGGCTCAGATGCCAGGGACATCGGTCCCAAAGAGGAAGCACAAAAAATTCCTCATAAGTGCCACCCAAAAGTGCCACCTAACAGTGCCACCTAGCAGTGCCCACAGTGCCACCTAGCAGTGCCCACAGTGCCACCTAGCAGTGCCCACAGTGCCACCTATCAATGCTCACAAGTGCCACCTACCAATGCCCACCTGTAGTGCCAATCAGTGCCACCTGTCAGTGCTGCCCATCACTGCCACCCATCAGTGCCCATCACTGCCACCCATCAGTGCCCATCACTGCCACCTATCAGTGCCCATCACTGCCGCCTCATCAACGTACATCAATGAAGGAGAAAAATTACCCGTTTAAAAATTTTTTATAACAAAATATAAAAAAAAAAAAATTTTTTTTTAAAAAAAATTCTGGTTTTTACATTTTTTTAACAAAAAGTAAAAACCGCAGAGGTGATCAAATACCACCAAAAGAAAGCTCTATTTGTGGGAAAAAAATGATAAAAAATTCATTTGGGTACAGCGTTGTATGACCGCGCAATTGTCATTCAAAATGCGTTAGCGCTGAAAGCTAAAAATTGGTCTGGATAGGAGGGGGGTTTAAGTGCCCGGTAAGCAAGTGGTTAAGCATGTCTGTTCAAGGCCAAAAAGAACAGCTGGTAGGCTCTCTCCATGACACCAGACCAGATCCTTGATAGACCCCCCCCCCCCCCCAGCCAGCTTTGTGAAGATCCAGGGTCACTCTCTCTCCTCAGGCTCTCAGGTTTCTCCCCCCCCCGGAGGACAGAGTGTCCTCTCCTGAGCTGGTACAATCCTGTCCAGGAGAGACCCAGGGCTTAGTGTGCCAAAAGAGTTAGTACCCTCTCCCAGCATCCTTCAGGGCCACCCTCCCTTTGATTGGCTGGAGTGGCATTCATCTTCATACTGTGTTCTGCATATCTTTCACCTATTCACCCAGAACCTTCCTAGGTTACTTAGATATAGAGGAAGCCAGAGGCAGAACTAACAGCACATGAACACACTGAGCAGGCATTACTAAATGATTACAGCTCTCTGTTCAGCAGACAGCTAGGTTAGATTTTCCTAACAGTTCTCCTATTCAGCAGAAGAACAAAACAATATTATACTAACTCTCTACTAATCCTAGCACCTAACTAGTAGGGGGCTACACACCCATGTCCTACGAGCTGGACATTTTATATCTGATGATTTGTTTGAAGCACTGACTTTTACATGTTCATAATAATGTGATAACATCCTCAAACTTTGCAACCTTAAACAGAAAGTGATAATGAGGGAGGAGTCAATAACCCAATGATGAGGGTTAGGAAGATAGTTACATAGTAGGTGAGGTTGAAAAAAGACACAAGTCCATCAAGTCCAACCTATGTGTGTGATTATATGTCAGTATTACATTATATATCCCTGTATGTTGCGGTCATTCAGGTGCTTATCTAATAGTTTCTTGAAGCTATCAATGCTCCCCGCTGAGACCACCGCCTGTGGAAGGGAATTCCACATCCTTGCCGCTCTTACAGTAAAGAACCCTCTACGTAGTTTAAGGTTAAACCTCTTTTCTTCTAATTGTAATGAGTGGCCACGAGTCTTATTAAACTCTCTTCTGCGAAAAAGTTTTATCCCTATTGTGGGGTCACCAGTACAGTATTTGTAAATTGAAATCATATCCCCTCTCAAGCGTCTCTTCTCCAGAGAGAATAAGTTCAGCGCTCGCAACCTTTCCTCATAACGAAGATCCTCCAGACCTTTATTAGCTTTGTTGCCCTTCTTTGTACTCGCTCCATTTCCAGTACATCCTTCCTGAGGACTGGTGCCCAGAACTGGACAGCATACTCCAGGTGCGGCCGGACCAGAGTCTTGTAGAGCGGGAGAATTATAGTTTTATCTCTTGTGTTGATCCCCTTTTAATGCATGCCAATATTCTGTTTGCTTTATTAGCAGCAGCTTGGCATTGCATGGCATTGCTGAGCCTATCATCTACTAGGACCCCCAGGTCCTTTTCCATCCTAGATTCCCCCAGAGGTTCTCCCCCCAGTGTATAGATTGCATTTATATTTCTGCCACCCAAATGCATTATTTTACATTTTTCTACATTGCAATAGCAATGAGTGATAGACGGGGTGGGGACACTCGTCCTATAATCCCCTCAACACTCTTTGACTAAGGTCCATGAATAAAGAAATGAACTGGTAGGAGATCAGAGGACCCATTTACTAGTTACCTTGAGGGTGGAATTGTAAGATCCTCAGAGACAAAGCTGCCTGATGTGGGCGGAGTCCTGGTTTAGGGGAACCAATCTGCTCATGTCTAGTAATAATCTTTTTATTTCTATTTTAGTAGATGGACGGGAGATGAGGAAAACCTCAGAGGATTGTCTCACTTTGTCTCCAGACTGTAAATTAGAAGGTGAGGACATCACACAGTATAGTCCAGGAGAGAACCCGGTTACCTCAAATGTCCGTCCGGCACCACACAGTGTAGATGGACCATCGTATTCCTCTTATCCTGAGGAACATCATACTGTGAGAGACGGTGCCGTCCTTCCAACACATAAGAGGTTTTCCTGTACTGAGTGCGGGAAATGTTTTGTAAAAAAATCAGAACTTGTAACACATCAAAGATCTCACACAGGAGAAAAGCCATATTCCTGTCCTGTGTGTGGGAAATCGTTTTCAGTAAAGTCCAGTCTTTCTAAACATCAGAGATTTCACACAGGGGAGAAGCCGTATTCCTGTTCTGAATGTGGGAAATGTTTTGTAGAAAAATCAGATCTCGTTAAACATCAAAGATCTCACACAGGGGAAAAGCTGTATTCCTGCCCTGAGTGTGGAAAATGTTGTTTAAAAAAATCAGACCTTGTGAAACATCAAAGATCTCACACGGGGGAAAAGCCATATTCCTGCCCTGAGTGTGGGAAATGTTTTTCAGACAAGTCCAGTCTTTCCCGACATCAGAGATCTCACATGGAGGAAAAGCCATATTCCTGTCCTGATTGCAGGAAATGTTTTTCACTGAAGTCCTCTCTTTATAATCATCAGAGATCTCACACGGGGGAGAAGCCGTATTCCTGTCCTGAGTGCGGGAAATGTTTTTCAAGGAAGTCCAATCTTTACACACATCAGAGATTGCACACGGGGGAGAAGCCGTATTCCTGTTCTGAGTGTTGGAAATGTTTTTATCAGAAGTCCCATCTTTCCAGACATCAGAGCTCTCACACGGGGGAGAAGCCATATTCCTGTTCTGAGTGCGGGAAATGTTTCTCACAGGCGTCTGATCTTTACAAACATCAAAGATCTCACACAGGGGAGAAGCCTTATTCCTGTCCTGAGTGCAGGAAATGTTTTTATCAGAAGTCCGATCTTTACAGACATCAGAGATCTCACACGGGGGAGAAGCCGTATTCCTGTCCTGAGTGCAGGAAATGTTTTTCACAGAAGTCCGATCTTTACAGACATCAGAGGTTGCACATGAGGGAGAAGCCACTTTCCTGTCCTGAGTGAGGGAATTGTTACTCCCTGAAGTCCTGTCTTCCTGTACATTAGGGATCCCACACAATCCTCAAGGTGTATTAGTGCCTTGAGTGCGGGAAATGTCTTTGATATAATTGTTGCTGGACATCACAGCTCTCATGTGGGGAAGAAGTACACTGTGATATACACCTCAGATATACTCCATGGCTGATCTTCCTCATGGAAGAAATAGTTCATAAGGAGATCACAGATCACCAAAGACATGGATGAAGCGTTGTACCTTGTTGGCCATTGATAGCAGTATAAAAATAAAAATGGAGTATTTACCTCTACCTGGCTGAGTACATTTAGTGGTGTAAGCTGCCCCAAACATTTAGAGGTTTATTGTTAACAAGAAATGTGTTTATTTCATACAATGATTTCCTATGATCATAAGCGCCATATAATGCAATATTGTACTATTCTTCCTGATTGAGGTATTTCAGGAAATACTGCACTATGGCCACTAGATGGCGCTGATGACCCTAGGAAATAACTGTATTTATTTCAATACAGACAGACTTTGTCATGGCTGGATGAATGTTTTCACAATGCGCCCAATTATTTATAAATAGGCCACCTATTTTCCTTCATCAGGCACGGTCTCATTTAAATAACTGATATCATATTCATGTACTTTTCAGTACAGTAGACATTGAAAAACATAAGTTAATTAAACCAATAGTATTAAACCAACCATTAATAGAAAATTGTACTTTTGGCCGTTAGATGGCACTAATAATCATGGGAATTATCACTATCTAGTTGCCAATTGCAGTATTTTCCATTTTTAAATCAATAGCAAACATTCAACCAGCACAGCAAATAGCCCAATGACATTTGTTTTTCACCCCCATTCATAGAGAAGGAAGGTACTTGCACTCTCATTGGCTGAATTGTAACTTGTAAAATCTGTGAAATCCAGCATATGGGTGGAACAATGGGGAGACTGAGATATTCGGTTACATGATCTCTTGTATAATATTCAGAAGAAACACTCCACCAATATAGCAAAACATTTCACTGATTGTCATGGAGGTGATACTTTGGTTATACAGAAAACAATGTTAATCCTATGAGAGGTGATGATGTGTTCCTGCTTCTCTTTAAAGCGGGATTCCACTGTTTCTGAGTTTGTTTTTTTTTGGCACAATGAAAAATATTAAGACACAAGAATAAGTAACTCACGTATTCCATTGCAAAAGACCTTTGCTGTCCGTTTTGTCCATAAATATAAACTTATATCATAGGATCATGACGGTATTCATCTTGCCTGTGGGCATGTGAAACCCACAGGCATGCTCTTCCGGGATACGATGCTGCTGTACGACCAGCATGCACCGCCCGTTCTATTCATGATCCCGCGCATGCGCAGTAGAGAGAAATCGGAGCGCCGTCAACAGCTCCGGTTGCCATCACAACGTCGTAATGACGTCACTCCCACTATGGAAGTCTCTCGAGAACTCTTGCAAAAGGCGGCCGCACTGACTCCTGGGAACAATGACACAAGCTCCCAGGAGCCAGTGCGGCTTACAGGAAGTGACTAATTAGCCGCTCCAGACACGCCCCTAACCGCAGCCTATGCTTCCTGCAGAAAACAAAGACAGCTGGAAGAACAAAGGTAAAGGCTGTAAAAAAAAAAAAAAAGTGCCGTTTTGTCATTAGGACATTGCGGTAATCAGCTGCAGTTAGTGTAGGAAAATCGGGTGCAGCTCCGCTTTAAGTGGGAGTGATATTCGATATTTGTCTGCAGACTATGATCCCAAATGGGCTTTGAGTAGGACATGACACTCTGTTATGAATGATCCGGGGTGGGGCTCCTTTGCTGTGTAGTCTGTAACATGAACCTGTGTTCATCTCTTTGGTTCAGTTCATTAGAATCAAATGTTTCACTTCCTTCAGTTTAGCTAGATCCGTACCTGTTATTCTCTTTCTAATATACTGACAGGCAGGCAGGTGTTTTTACAGTATGTACAGTTAGTGTACTGTGTACCCTGCACAGTTGCACCTACAGTATAGCTACCTGAAGACAAGTGCTTGTGTTCTTCTGATTCTATTAATAGCACAGGCAGGCTCTTGAAGTATTTACAGTTAGTGTACTGTGTACCTTGCACAGTTGCACCTATAGCTACCTGAAGACAAGTGCTTGTGTGGTTCTGCTGATCCTATTAATAGCACAGGCAGGCTCTTATAGTATTTACAGTTAGTGTACTGTGTACCCTGCACAGTTGCACCTACAGTATAGCTACCTGAAGACAAGTGCTTGTGTTCTTTGATCCTATTCATAGCACAGGCAGGCTCTTGAAGTATTTCAGTTAGTGTACTGTGTACCCTGCACAGTTGCACCTATAGCTACCTGAAGACAATTGCTTGTGTGCTTCTTCTGATCCTATTAATAGCACAGGCAGGCCCTTGGAGTATTTACAGTTAGTGTACTGTGTACCCTGCACAGTTGCACCTACAGTATAGCTACCTGAAGACAAGTGCTTGTGTTCTTCTTCTGATCCTATTAATAGCACAGGCAGGCATTCTGCTAACTACTGTATAATCAGTATATTTATGAATGAATGAATGAATGAATGAATGAATGATTTATAAAGCGCTACAAATGCGAACTGAATCGCCTCAAGGCGCTGGATGCATTCTCTGATGTTAGCTTCTCAGAAAAGGAAGGTCTTTAGTTTTTTTCTGAAGGCCTGGTGGTTTTCTTCCATGCGGATGTTGGTAGGAAGAGCGTTCCATAGTCGGGGTCCTTGGACTGCGAATCTTCGTTCTCCCTTTGCTTTGTAGCGGTATTTGGGAATGGTAAGGAGGTTTTGGTTAGCTGATCGAAGACTGCGATTCGGTGTATAGTGTTTTATTTTCTCGCGGAGATATGGTGGGGCGTTTCCTTGTACGCATTTGTGGGTGAGGCAGAGGGTCTTGAATGTGATCCGTTTCTTCACGGTTAGCCAGTGTAGGCTCTTTAGGGAGGGGGAGATGGATTCCCAGGGTTTTTTTCCTGTTAACAGTCTTGCCGCCGTGTTTTGGATGAGTTGTAAGCACGCAAGCTGATATTGGGGTAGTCCTACGTAGAGCGAATTTGCGTAGTCGAGTCGGGAATTGATGATTGTTCCCACAACTGCCGCTTTGTCCTCTTCTGGGATGAAGGGGATGAGTCTACGTAGTTGGCGGAGGAGATGGTGGGATCCGCTCACCACTGATCCTATTTGTGCATCCATTGTCATTCCTGAGTCAAAAATGACTCCGAGACTCCTGGCTTTGGTGCTTGGGGAGATGGTCTGTCCAAGGATGGTGGGAGGTGTCCATGTAGTCTTTATTTTGGAATTTTTGTTAGCTTGTAGGAGAAGAAGTTCTGTTTTTGATCCGTTGAGTTTGAGGGAGCTAGTGGTCATCCAGTCGTCTATTAAGGAGAGGCATTTCTGTAATTGCTGATGAAGGTCTTTTTGTCCGTTGATACGAAGGTAGAGTTGGGTGTCGTCAGCGTATGAATGGAAACAAAGATCAGTTTTCCTGATGATATTGAGAAGTGGGCGGATGTATATGTTGAATAGTACTGGTGACAAGGGTGATCCTTGAGGGACTCCGCAGGAGACTGCCCGGGTTTCCGAGGTGAATGTACCTAGTTTCACTGTCTGGGAGCGATTCTCTAGGAAGGATGTAAACCATTTTTGAGCAGAACCTGTTGCTCCTGCTACTTCAGCGAGGCGGACGAGTAAAGTGTTGTGGTTTACTGTGTCGAATGCTGCGCTAAGGTCTAACAGTACCAGGAGACTCTGTTCTCCGTCGTCTGCTGCTTCAAGGGCATCATCCCATATTTTGAGAAGTGCTGTTTCTGTGCCATGGCCTGGGCGGAAGCCTGATTGCAGAGGGTCCAGGAGTTGGTGTGTGTCCAGGTGGCGTTGTAGCTGTTGTACCACCGCTTTCTCCATAATCTTGGAGATGGCGTTGAGGCTAGTTATTGGTCTGCGGCAGTTAGGGTCCTTAGGGTCGAGATTGGCTTTCTTTAGCAGAGGTTTGACGATGCCTTGCTTGAGGGAGGTTGGCACAGTCCCTTCTTTAAATGATTGATTTATGAGCTGTGTTAGGATGGGAGCCAAGATGTTGGAACATTCTTTAAGCAGTTTAGTGGGGATGATGTCGTTCGGTGATGTGCTGTCTCGAAGGCTTCTGATGATGTTTTTGGTTGTGTCTATGGTGATTGGGGACAAAATGAAATTCGGTGGTTGAGTGATGTTTGTGTCGATATCTTCTTTTTGCTTTGGTTCAGTGAGGGTGATCGTTGTTTTCTGATGGATTGATTTCCGAATGTTGTCGATTTTGTCGATGAAGAAATCTGATAACTCATTGCAGAATTCTTGAGTATCATTTCCTGGGGGCTCTAAGCAGGTCGGGTTCATAGACTGAGCCACTATTTTGAACAGTTCCCGCGGACGGTTTAAGGCGGAAGAGATGGTGTCTGAGAAATGTTCTTTTTTGGCTTTAAAGATTGCCTTGTGGTATTTCCCCGTGAGTGCTTTGTAGTTAGCATGGTTTTCCTTGGTAGGATTTCTTCTCCATGCTCTTTCAGCTCTTCTACGTTCTTGCTTGAGTAGGGTGAGAGTACCGTTGAACCAGCTGGAGTTTTTTTTGCGGATGAGTGTTCTACGTTTTGGCGCCACGAAGTCTGCTGTTTGTAGTAATACATTGTTTAGGGAGTTGAGCGTTTGTTCTGTTGAGAGGTTTGAATTTAGCAAGAGAATTTTGCTCGATAATGTAGTTTTGAAGAGATCAGAGTGAAGTTTCTTCTGTGATCTATTCCAGTGTGTTGCTGTTACGTGTTTCTGTTTTTGCAGGATGGTGTTTGTGGTGATTTTAAATTTGATAGCATGGTGGTCCGTCCATGGTAGCGGTGTGTTGTCAAATATGTTGATGTCCATATTCTGTTTGAAGATGAGATCTAGGGTGTGTCCTGAACCATGCGTGGGAGAGTTTATCAGTTGTTGAAGGCCAAGTTCTTCCATTTGGTTGACGCAGGCAGTTGCGGTGGGGTCTTGGGCCGAGTTTGCCCATAGGTTAAAATCCCCAAGTACCAGCAGGTTTTTGGTTTTCAAGGTGTGCATCGAGAAGAATTCAGTGAGCGGTGTGAGCAGATTGGTCTTTGGTCCTGGTGGTCTGTAGCATAGTAGTATGTGAACGGTGTCTTGAGGTGTTGTTCGGAGGTGCAGTGAGAGTGTTTCCATGAAAGGCACTGAGTTCTGTGCGTTTGGTTTGGTGAACCCAAGATGAGATTTGAAGATCACTGCTAGGCCTCCTCCTTTTTTTCCGATTCTATGCTCGGTTAGGATACTGTAGTTCTCGGGCACCAGTTCAGTTAGGATGGTGTTGCAGTCAGGTGTTAGCCAGCTTTCTGTAATGAAGAGGCAATCTAAGTTGTTTTCGATGACGACATCGTGGATTTCCAGCCTGTGCTTGACTGCAGATCTGGTGTTGATCAGGGCGCATGCTAGTTGTTGCGGTTGGATCGGTGTCTCCTTGCATTTCCTGGTTGATTGTGGGTTGGTTCTTAGTAAATGTTCTTTTTTTAGTCTTTTTTGAGTGGCGCTCGGTAAAGTTGCGGCCGTGTTTCTTAGCCTGTGGATGGTGTCTGCTGTGTATTTAAAGTTGCACATGATGAGGAGGATGGTGTTGCTAGTGGGAAAGGCGTTCTGATGATGGTACTGATGTGATGATCCACTTGCAGGGAGATGGCGGGGTCTGATGGCTACCCGCTGCTTCTGGAGTGGTGTGGCGATGGGCTGGAGTGGGTGCGGAGGTACTTGGGAGGTACGGCTGCCTACCCCCTTGTCGTTGATCCAGAGGAAGGCGAAAAACCCCTAGCTGCGAGGGCCAATAATGCAGCAGAGGAAAAAAATTCCTTCCTGACCCCCCGAGGGGCGATCGGACAGGCCCCTGGATCAACTGATGCAGTACCCCTGGTGGCTTACCTGTAGGGTAGTCCGGCGGAACGACGGGGGGGGGGGGATCAGACACTACTTACTGGTAGGTGGTGCAGTGGCTGCGTCAAGGATGCTTGAGTTGGAGTAGCCTCTGGTGAGATACCGGAGCCTTTGTGATGATGTTCAGTGTAGGCGGGAGGGGTGCGGGCTCTGTTGGACAAAAAGGAAGGGGGGGATAAGTGGCTGGCTGCAAGAACTAAGCCGCAGCCGTGGTCTATCCCACAGAATCTAGCAGCTAGCCTATGGTGATTAGACTGCGGCTGCGATGGTGACCCAGGGGGGGTGCCGGAAGGAGGGATCAAGGATAGTGTGTCCAACGGGGGGGGTTCCCCTGCTGGGGGCCTCAGATGTTGCAACGGGGGTCTAGTTGGTGCACTGACGGCCTGGGTGTGCCAATATGGCCGCCGGTAGGCCTGAGCTGCGGCTGGGCGGCGGTGGGTGTACCAAAATGGCCGCCGGCCAGGCCCGAGCCGCGGACTTTCCTGCGGTGGTCCCGGCCGTCCAGCGGAGGTTTGCGTGATCCGGAGGTGAGGTAAGCAGGAGGTGGGGAAGCGCCCGCCGGGCGGGCAGACCGGCCGATGAAGGGCAGTGGATTGCTGCCTGTTAGCAGCCGAGCTGGGCCGGAGCCGCGGAGTATCCTGTGCGGCCGGCCGGCTGGCTGACTGAGAGCGGCGTCAGGGAGGGAGGAGCAGAGGGGGGCCCGATGGTAGTGCGGGGGGGGAGTTAAGCCGGACCACGGAGCTGCCTGGCGGGACCGAACAGAGCAGGAAGGGGGGGTCCCGGATGCAGCTACAAGGGGAGCCGCTCGGACCCGCAAAGAGCCCCGAGCGGCCGGCCTGCTGCTAAGTGGTGAGGATGGGAAGAAGACAGATGGAGAGGGGGGGCGGTGAGCTACCGCAAGGGGGGGGTCGGAATGACTCAGGACCCAAGGATGGGATGGCCGGGCTGCTTACGAGCCGCTGCAGCAGGCTACAGCAGAGGTCTGCTCTCTACAGTGTCAGCACTCAGACTGAATCAGCACTACATCAGAATTCCCGCGAAAGCCCTCTTCTGAACATTTATACATCCCAGTTTTGTGCAGCTACATCTCACTGCAGTGCAGGCCATTAGTATGTCTGGAAGGCCAACAAGGAGAGGCAGACAGTCACAAGCCAATAAAAGAGGGAAAGCAGGCTCTGTGTCTAGAGGCAACAGTGCTGGTCATGGACACAGTGCATCCTCATCAGCACGTGGCCGTGGGACACGCTTGTTCTTTTTTTTTTTTTTCGGCAGCTGGCCGTGTTGAGCCACAACATGCAGAAGACTTGGTAGAGTGGATGACAAAGCCGTCCTCATCCTCCTCATCCTCTCTTACCCAGGCTCAGGGTACGTTGTCTGGCAAAGCAGCTGCCAACGCGGCCTCTTCCCTTGGCTCAATGGCATCAGTCACTCCTTCCCTAGCCCCACCATGTCCTCCTGAGGAGTCCCCGAACTGTTTGACCACAGTGTTGGGTACATGCTCCAGGAGGATGCCCAGCGTTTTGAAGACTCCGATGATGGTACTCAGCTGGAGGAAGGCAGTAACATGAGCCCAGACAGAGGGTGCCCAAGAAGGACAGCAATCTGGCAGTCATGTTCCCCCAGCTGCAGCATACAGTCAGCTTTGCTCCAGTGATGAGGAGGGAGGGGATGATAAAGTCACTGACTCCACATGGGTGCCTGGGAGGAGGCACATCACCAACGAGGCAGGATGCCCTCCAGGGTCCAGCTTAAGGGCAGCACACTGACTGCATCACACCACAGAGCTCCGCATGTGCAGGGCACTGCTGTCTCTGCGCGTTATTCCAAAAGTTCTTTGTTGTGGGCCTTTTTTGAGATGAGTGCATCAGATCCCACTGCTGCTATTTGCAACATATGTCTCAAGCATATCTCGCATGGCCAAAACATCACCCGCTTGGGCACCACATGCTTGACCAGACATATGTTGACCTGCCATGCAGTTCGTTGGCAAGCGTACCTAAAAGACCCACACCAAAGAACAAAGAGGACCTCTCCTTGCTCCTCATCAGCTGGGATCTCCAACCCCACTATACCTTCAGTCCTCTCTGTTACCTGCACTGAGAGGAATGAAGGTGTAGAATTAGGTGTGTCACAGCCAAGTACTTGTGGGCAATCTGCTATCGGTACACCATCGTCAGATTGTACCAGGCAAATTTCCCTGCCCCAGCTGCTGCACCGCCGAAAGAAGTTCGCTCCCAGCCATCCACATGCCCAGCGGTTGAATGCTAGCTTGGCTAAATTGCTAGCGCTTCAACTGCTGCCTTTTCAGTTGGTAGACTCTGCCCCCTTCTGTGAGTTTGTGGAATGTGCGGTTCCTCAGTGGCAGGTTCCCAAACGCCACTTTTTCTCACGGAAGGTGATTCCGGCATGTGGAAGGCAATGTCTTGGCCTCGCTGGACAGGGCGGTCAGCGGTAAGGTGCATATTACCACTGACTCATGGTCAAGCAGGCATGGACAGGGACATTACCTATCTTTCACGGTGCATTGGGTGACTCTTCTGGCAGGTGGGAAGGATGCAGGACAAGGTGCAGTAGTGTTGGAGGTTGTTCCGCCACCACGCCTCCAAAATGCTACTACTGGTGATTCTGACACCGCTCTCTTCTCCACCCCCTCCTCCTCTTCTTCCTCCATGGCCTCTTCCTGTGCTTTGTCTTCGGAAACCAGCGGTGCTCCATAGGCGTTCAAGGGGCTACGCAAGTACGCAGGCCAAATGATGCCATGCGGTGCTTGAACTGGTGTGCTTGGGGGACAGGAGCCACACTGGGGCAGAGATTCTGTCAGCTCTGCAGGGGCAGGCTCAGAGGTGGTTTACGCCAGGCCAGCTTCAGCCAGGAATGATGGTTTGCGACAATGGCACCAACCTCCTCTTCGTCCTCCGACAGGGACAACTGACCCATGTGCCCTGTTTGGCTCATGTCCTTAACTTGGTGGTGCAGCGGTTCTTGGGCAGGTACCCGGGCTTATAGGATGTCCTGAGGCCAGCCAGGAAAGTCTGTGTGCATTTCCGCCGGTCATATAATGCCAGTGCTCGGCTGGCTGACCTCCAAAAGGAATTTAACCTGCCCAAGAACCGCCTAATCTGTGACATGCCCAACAGGTGGAACTCAACGTTGGCCATGCTCCAGCGGCTGCACACGCAGCAGAGGGCCATCAATGAGTACCTGTGCGACTATGGCACCAGGAGAGGGTCAGGGGAGCTTGTTTTTTTTTTCCCATGCCAGTGGGCCATGATCAGGGATGCATGCACTGTCCTGTCACCATTTGAGGAGGCCACGAGAATGGTGGGCAGTGACAGTGCATGCATCAGTGACACGGTCCCCCTTGTCCACCTGTTGGAGCACACGCTGCGTGGAATAATGGACAGGGCACTTGAGGCAGAACAGAGGCAGGAAGAGGAGGACTTCCTTACCTCTCCAAGGCCCCCTTTGTCCAGACAGTGTTCCTGCGTGCCTGCCGATCACACAGGAAGAGGAGGAGGATTGTGTCAGCATGGAGGTAGAGCCTGGCACTCAGCAGCAGTCTTCAAGGGATCATTTACAGTCCCAAGATACCCATGGACTTGTACGTGGCTGGGAGGAGGTAGCTGCGGATCATGTCGTCCTTAGTGACCCAGATGACTCCGGACCGAATGCCTCAGCAAACCTACGCTGCATGGCCTCCCTGATCCTGCCACGCCTGCGGAAGGATCCTCGTATTCGTGGTATCAAGGAGAGGGATCATTACTGGCTGGCAACCCTCCTTGATCCACGTTACAAGGATAAGGTTGCGGACCTTATCTTGCCGTCGTAGAGGGAGCAGAGGATGAAACATCTTCGGGAGGCCTTGCAGAAAGGTCTGTGCAACGTGTTTCCAGAGACTGGGAGGTTACAAACTCCTGTTCCTGGACAACGTGTTGCTGAGGCTTCGGTCAGTCAAAGAAGGAGTGGTGGAGAAGGTGGCCATCTGACCGATGCGTTCAGACAATTTTTTAGTCCGCAGCCCCAAGGTATGATTGGTTCCAGCAACCATCGCCAGCATCTGTTTTACATGGTGCAGGAATACCTAGGGGCAAGATCTGACTTGGACATCTTTCCCACCAAAATTCCTCTGGGTTACTGGGTCTTGAGGCTGGATCACTGGCCAGAGCTTGCACAGTATGCAATTGAGCTACTGGCCTGTCCTGCATCCAGCGCTCTTTCGGAACGCACATTCAGTGCTGCTGGAGGCTTTGTAACCGATCACAGGGTGCGCCTGTCTACCGACTCAGTCGATCGGCTGACCTTCATAAAAATGAATCAGTCTTGGATCACCACCAGCTACCAAGCACCTGATGCTGATGTAACCAAATATTTTTTTTTGAAATGTCAGATCCCTTCAAGACTGCCTATGCTGATGCTGAGTGACTATCCTGTTATGCTGAGTGACTATCCTCTTCCTCCTCAATGATCATGCTCTTAGCTTGTAAGAATATTTTTGGTTCTGGGGGCCTCCACCAGTGCCTAATGCCCAATTTTTCAGCCCCTGTTTAACAGGGGCATGTAATTACAATTTTTGATGCAATACTTTGCAGCAGGGCTCGTTTCTGCGCTCCAACTAGAGTATCTGTGAGGGGTTGCAGTGTTGTGGCACCAGCGCCAGTGCCTAAGGCCCAATTTTTCAGCCCCTGTTTAATAGGGGCGTGTAATTACAATTTTTGATGCAATACTTTGCAGCAGGGCTCGTTCCTGCGCTCCAACTAGAGTATTTGTGAGGGGTTGCAGTGTTGTGGCACCAACAATTTTTCAGCCCCTGTTTAATAGGGCATGTAATTACAATTTTTGATGCAAAACTTTGCAGCAGGGCTCGTTTCTGCGCTCCAACTAGAGTATCTTTGAGGGGTTAAAAAATGGAAAAATACTAAAGCGCTGAAGTGGATAAGATGAATAAAATTATGTGAAAAATTGTTATTAAAAGATATCCAAATAATATAGCTGAAATTAATTTTGTGAGTAACAAATAAATAATTGAATATAAGTGGATAATTGCGCTGATATTAACCTCTTAATAGTGCACCTTAATATCCTTACTCAATATGTGACTAAACAATAATGAATACAAATTATAAATAATGCAATCCTTTTGGTGATTAACACCCACTCAATCAATGAGTAAACACAAATAAAACACCCATAAGTTATATACCACAATAATCCTTGGTTAGAAGTGCCGAAAATAAAGTAAAATAAGTGCACCAAAAATCATTACTGTAAAGTTCAAATGATGGGTGAACCAAGAAGTACTATGAATGATAAGGAGATTCAATGCCGAGTATGCTGTGAAATAAATAGCAACAAGTTCAGCATCAATTTCACTTTCGGCCGCCGATGGTATTCCGTGGGGTTTTTCGGTTTTTAGCACATGTTCATGACATGTAAAATAAACACAGAAATCAGATCCATTGCGCAGAGATTAAGACAGAGTGATGCGAAATACTAAGGTGCTATTCTCACTCACATATCCCCATTCGCAAGATCGCATTGAAAGAATAATGATCAGCTGCATTCAGCTATGCGCTGGAGGCTCCTCATCCACCGCCAGTGCTCACACACAGATACTTGCTGGAAACGACTCCGTTTAAACTTTTACCATTAGTACAGCGAATTGTCTCCCACAGATTTTATAAGAAGAGAAAATGTCCAACTTTCTATTTAATCCATAAACTGTGGGAGACAATAGGCATTATCACGCAGCATAAGGGATATACAAGACATATGCCAATATGGGAGAATTTTTGCTTACCCTAGTTGCATAAAATATCAGAATTTTTAGAATGGAAAAGAGTTGGGATAAATTTTCTTTACCAGCTATTTGAAGGGGATACTTTACTGCCTTTTAGTAAATTGAAAGATCGCTGTGTGTCAGGTCACCTAGAGGCTGGGTGACAGATGCACACCGTTGGCATCCGGAGTGCACCACAAGGCAGTGGACCCTACAGCTGACTACTGCGGATGGGAGTCCGGGTGGTAAGGAAGGCAGGGCCGCTGGGACACCAACACTGACCCCAGCGTAGGATTCCCTGGGGCGCGGAGTCTAAGAGCCAGCAGGTGTTCACCAGAGCCTCTAAAGGTGAGGATGGACTGGGCTGCAACTGGCTCCAGGTCGCGACCCCCAGGGTCCCCCAGCTCACACCCACAGTAGGCAACAGGAGGATAGGGATAGTAAAGGAATAAGCCAAGGTCAGGGCCACAAGCAGACAAGGACAACAGAGTTCACACCAAGGTTCAGGGTCACAGGCAAACAGGGATAGTCGGGGACACGCCAGAGGTCAGGGACACGAGCAGACAGGAATAGTAGAGAACACGCCAAAGTCGGTAACAGAAACTAACATAGAGCACACGGCAGGCAGGAACAGGAAGCCAAATACACAAAGGTTGATCAGCACTGCTGGCTTGCAGTGCACAGGTTAATATAGGGTTTCCTGATAGGGCCTGGGGTGGGGCCATGCTTAGAGGAGAGGTTACAAAAGCAGTCAGGTGAGAGGCAGCTGGTCTCTAGAGAGGAATACATGGAGACAGGTGAGCTGACAAAGAAACTATTGCATAACCATGACAGTACCCCCCCCTTATGAGACTTCCCCCGCCTGTGCCCAGGCTTAAAGGGAAACTCCAGATGGAACCTCCTCAATAGACGAGGAGCAAAGACCTCAGATGCAGTGATCCAAGACCTCTCCTCAGGACCAAACCCTTTCCAATGTACGAGGTACTGAAGAATGCCTTTACGGAGCCGGGAATCCAAAACTTGACTAACCTCGTACTTTAGATTATCCTCAGAGACCGGAACCGAGGTAAGGAGAGGACAAAAGGACTTATTGAGGACTAAAGGCTTTTTAGAAATGGGTAAGGGCACGAGTAGACCATCAGAAGTCTGAGCAGGGTCCCCCAGACCCTTAAAGATGTGCTGGACATCCAACACAGGACCATCAGACTGGGTAGAGGTCAGTGGATCCCTGAGGTCAGGTTGGTTAAAAGGTGACCTGTCAAAAGAGTTAAGCTGGATAGCTGAAACACAAACAGAATGCAGAGAGCGGCAGTGGTACTCACACGTATTGTGGATTGGTTTCACCACTCCTCCTCCAAGCTCTGGGTTCAATTGGAAAAACATCTCAATGAGGCTGATCTTTGCGCCCTGCCGTGGACACCTACGACTCGGCGTAGAGGTGGTACCCTCTCTACTGCCCTTACCCGTCAGACTCTTCAGATATGGGACCGACTGCTATTAACGAGTAAATTATCTAAACCCTGGGGCCCGATGACTCCTCTCTTTGGGACTCCGGCCTTCCCCCCAGCGGAGGTTGAGGAGAGATTTGGACCCTGGAATAGGGATAGTCATAGACGTTTGGCACAGGTACTACGCGCTGACCCATCTTAGAGACCGGACATACCTCCCCAGACAAGTGCGGGGCCCCCAACCATGTGGTTACAAAGGAGTCAATTAATATCATACATACGTACTTTCTCCCCCATTTCAGAAATCCTAGACGACCCGACAGACTTTGATGAGCTGCTCTTACAGCCAGATCCCCCAACACATGTAGTATCACTGTTATACTCCCTTCTATTAAATGTATCCACCCCTGACCTTCCAATATACACGCAGAAATGGGAAACAGATCTACAGCATTCCATCTCCCCTGCCGATTGGCAAAAAAGCTTTATTTTAACACATAAGATCTCTTTGGCAACTAAGAATCAAGAAAAGGGGTTTAAGCTATTAACGAGATGGTA
Source organism: Lithobates septentrionalis (assembly GCA_037952835.1). NCBI lineage: Eukaryota > Metazoa > Chordata > Amphibia > Anura > Ranidae > Lithobates > Lithobates septentrionalis. The sequence goes on along the minus strand of JBBDGP010003675.1, from coordinate 1,825,110 downwards.
CAGATGCCCGGCGACTATCCAACGATTTAACCCCTCTATCTCAGGTACTTGTTGGAGATGCCTGTCCTCTAGTGGGACAATGCTCCACATATGGTGGGCATGCCCTCCAATTCAGAAATTCTGGCAAAAGGTCTTTGATCTTTACAACAGGCTGATGGCGACCTCAATTAAGCCCACACCAGAGATAGCCCTACTATCTATGCTTCTGGGCCCACTTAAGTTGATTAAAAAAGACATACTGCGCCACTTTTTGGCAGCGGTCAGGACAGTGATCCCCAGACATTGGAGAACAGTGGATGTGCCTTCCTTGGGGGATTGGGCTGTCGAGGTGGATCGGATAAGGGATCTGGAGCGTTTGCTGGCGCAGGAAGCAGGGAAGGAGGAACAGTTCTCCATTACTTGGACCTCATGGTCGACGTTTCGATACTCTGATGACTTCCTTATATGGATCAGAGATGCCCCGTCCCTGCCCGCCGATTAGCCATGTCGGGGTGCTTCCCACGTTTGTTGTTATCCCCTATCTCTCCACATGCTCTTACTCATCCCCTTTTCTCTGTTTTCTTTCCTTAAGTACTGAACCAGTCACTCAAATATATATAAAAAAGATTATATTTCCAGAATTGCTCAACAACTTAAATATCTATAACAAATGATTGAATGATCTCTACAGCGTTCCAGCCCGACGAGGAGGAATTTCCTGATAACACAATCACGCAAAAGTTTAAAGGTGGTTATAGGTTGATTCCCCCACACATGTTAGTTTACTAATATATTACAAGCTTCTATATCTAAGGTGTTAATACAGTATTTTTCTGTTATGTATATAATGTATACAATATTATACTATACAGTACCTTATCTTTCTGTTATATCTATATTTTGAAATAAACTAAGATTGAAAAGAATGCAGAGAGCCCTGAACAAAAGATTGAAAACCCCACCTGGCCGAATGAGGCAGTCTATCCAAAGCATGGATTGAGCCTCTTAAAAAGGTTTGAACGGACGTAGTAGCAGTAGGGTGAGGCCAGGTTACAGAAGGTCCTGAACAAAAAGCAGGAAGCTCACTGGGCATAGGCTGGACTGGTGAAGAGGCCGACTGAACAGCATTGCCAGGTGCAGCGACCACCAGAATTGCATCGCAGGGCGTAGCGACTGTGGAACTGGTGGACGAGTCAGCCTGGGTGTGTGTCCAAGGGGGTCCAGGGACAGGTAAAGGGAAATGACCATGCAAACTGGAGTGACTGATCGGCTCAGGTTCACAGGTAGGCTCCTCATCTAGAGTGCCACATGACCCAGAGAGTGCCTCAGCCCGACTATTGCAGGAGACAATCCAGAAATCGCTATATGCAGCGGGAAGAGCAGAAGATACTGGGATGGTGGCAACAGGAGGATTCTCTTTTGGGGTAACCTTGAGTAGGCAGGAAGAGGAACAGAAGGAGCCCCAAGTGAAGATCTGTCCAGCAGTCCAGTCAACATGTGGAGAATGGAGCCGTAACCAAGGAAGACCTAATATGATAGGAGACGAAGCCTTAGGTAAGACAAGGAAGGATATCCACTCCTGGTGGAGTGTCCCTACCGACATCTTAACAGGGAGGGTCTGGAAGCGGATAGGGCCCCCTGGGAGAACAGTGCCATCAATTGCCAAGACCACCAATGGCGTTGTAAGGGGCAAAAGGGTAAGTCTCATGGAAGACGCAGTTCCCCAGTCCATGAAATTGCCAGCGGCTCCAGAATCCAGATGTGCCGAGACCGAACGAGAGGAAGCGCCGACATGAAGGAACACAGAAAGAAGAAGACGAGAAAGTGAAGGTGATACTTCAGGGTCTAATACTCCACCTTCCAGATGTATTAGCCCCGATCGTTTTTTCGGACGAAGAGAACAAGTGTCACGAAAATGACCTTTGGCCCCACAGTAGAGGCACAGGCCTAGAGTTCTGCGCCTAGCGCGTTCTTCAGGAGACAACTTGGTCCAGCCCAGCTGCATAGGTTCCTCAGCGGGCAGGGGGTGCTCCTCGGATTGAAGAGAAGGGACTGGGAGCTCAAGCTGCCTAAGGAACGGGGAGTGCTGGCATCTTTTTTCCAGGGCCCTCTCCTGAAAGCGAATATCAATCTGGTTACACAAGGTGATGACACCGTCCAGATCAGCAGGAAGGGATCTTTCTGCTAATTCATCCTTCACTCTATCAGAGAGGCCATGTAAAAAGGTTGCAACTAGGGCCTCATTATTCCAGCTCAATTCAGCTGTGAGGATACGGAACTGAAGAGCATACTGTCCCACAGAAGCGGACTCTTGACGGAGACGTAAAAGAGCGCTAGCCGCTGAGGAGACACGACCCGGCTCCTCGAAGATATTTCGAAAAAGTTTCAAGAAATCAGACAGGCTGGAAACCACTGGATCATTCAGTTCCCAAAGAGGGGCAGCCCTCGCCGGACAGAAGGGATATAATATAGGCTACTTTCGCCCAATCGGACAGGAAGTTTTGGGGCTGAAGTTCAAAATGAATTGTGCACTGGCTAAGGAACCCCCTGCAGGCTTTGGAGTCCCCAGAGAAACGGGCCAGGAGCTGGCAGTGTAGTGTAACGGTCACAGCCAAATAATCAGACCAGTGGTGATGTGCAATCTCTATTTTACTTAACAGTAAAGTTCAACATAAATTGTACCGGAAATCCTGTGAAACTGGGTATACAGTACAGAACATTACCATGAACCATAAAGGAAGAGGATATAACAATTTCACTGCCTTTCAACTAATGTCCACAAGGTGGCAGCAGCGTGTTCTGAGTCCAATCTACAGATAGAAATGTAACTTAAGAATGTCAAGTGTTCCAACATAGTAATCGTTCATTCCACAGTCTGTGAGCTGAGTGGACCTCTTGCTGACACAAACTTCACGCTGGCACTGCTTTCTACTTGCTTTGGTCAGGGGGTTCTGGTGGCTGCAGATAGGGCCAACTCACTTCATGGACAGCTTCCACCAATGGACTGTAACAGAGTCCTCTCCAGTGACTGGGGCTTGGAAAGATACTGCGTGCTCTTGTGCTCACTGCTGGTGGCCCGCACACCAGACTTAACAGGGGAGGACCCAGCACCTGGGAACAGCTCACTTGCCCAGTCACTGCTGTCCCATCAGGCAGGATCTCTCTGAGCACAGGAAGCTGGGTGGAGCTGACTTTTATATCCCCCAGGCTCAGAGGATTGTGGGGAGTTGAGTTAAAGGGACCTGTACCAGAATCTGGACAAAAGGGCATCCCACTACAGCAGTTGTAATGAATGTGTGGCTGCGACTGATGCGATAGGTGCAGCAGCAGATAGCAGTTGAGGTTGTTGAACCGGGGGTCCTAATGAGGCCTGAACCTGTTCAAAACGGGATGCCAAATCCTGAAGGAATTGCATCACTTGGGTCTGATGTGATTCCTGAGTCTCAAGTCTGCAAACTAAGCCCTGCAACGGATCATCTGCGGGTAGCGGCACATCAGCCGGGTCCATGGCTGATCAAACTGTCAGGTTACCTAGAGGCTGGGTGACAGATGCATACCATTGGGATCCGGAGTGCACCACAAGTCAGTGGACCCTACGGCTTACTGCTGTGGATGGGAGTCCGGGTGGTAAGGAAGGCAGGACCGCTGGGACACCAACACTGATCCCACCGGGGCTAGAGCATAGAATTCCCTGGGGCGCGGAGTCTAAAAGCCAGCAGGTGTTCACCAGAGCCTCTAGAGGTGAGGATGGACTGGGCTGCAACTGGCTCCAGGTCGCGGCCCCCAGGGCCCCCCAGCACACACCCACAGTAGGCAACAGGAGGATAGGGATAGTAAAGGAATAAGCCAAGGTCAGGGCCACAAGCAGACAAGGACAACAGAGTTCACGCCAAGGTTCAGGGTCACTGGCAAACGGGGATAGTCGGGGACACGCCAGAGGTCAGGGTCACGAGCAGACAGGAATTGTAGAGAACACGCCAAAGTCGGTAACAGAAACAAACAGAGCACACGGCAGGCAGGAACAGGAAGCCAAACACACAAAGGTTGATCAGCACTGATGGCTTGCAGTGCACAGGTTAATATAGGGTTTCCTGATAGGGCCTGGGGTGGGGCCACGCTTAGAGGAGAGGTTACAAAAGCAGTCAGGTGAGAGGCAGCTGGTCTCTAGAGAGGAATACATGGAGACAGGTGAGCTGACAAAGAAACTGTATTGCATAACCATGACAAAAGGTTAACTTCTACCAGTACCTTCAGATTCGTCATGCTTTACAAAGTCAAGCTTTAACATTTCAACTTCAATATAATCCATCAGAAATCCTATTGAAAGCAACTTCAGTTAGGCCTATTAAACAAGGACTAATAGGGGATCTATACCACATTTTATTAAATACAGTGAAGGCAGATGGACAGGTTAAGAGTCTTATTCATTGGCTCTGGATCCGATAGATCTTAATGAAGATGAATGGACTCGTGCTATGGAGATCCTCCCTGAGGTATCTATTTCACCATCTTAGCAATTGACTCAGCTCTTTATTTTACACAGAACCCACTATACCCCACAAAAATTATTTGCGTGGGGATATTTTTGCGTGGGGAAAATATTTATCGACTTTATGTCCACGATGTTTAGCTTCGAATTCATATGCTTTGGCGATGTCCCAAACTTTACAGATATTGGGAAAAAGTTTTTATCACTCTGAATACAATTTCGCGAACAGAAATAATAAATACTCCTAAATTATCACTACTGGGAATAATTCCAGATGGAATTTTACCTGTAGATATGCACATAATGAGGACTAGATCTCTCTACCTAGCCCGTAAACTTATTCTACAAAAATGGACAGTTAAGGATCCACCAACCCATAAACAATGGTGTAATAAAATAAACTATATATTAAAAAAAGAAAGATTAACATATAAACATAGAGGAGTTCCCCAGAAATTTAGCAAAATTTGACATTACTGGATTGATTTGAGTAATTTGCTGTATGATGGCTTATGTGGTGGGGGGAGGGGGGGAGAGCTTGGGGATGAGGAGATTGATCTTGATCTTGATTTATAATATATTAAGATGATGGGAGTTGAACAAAGTAAAACCAATTGAAAATCAATGCGAGGTGTATGTTTATTGTTGGTGTGTGTGGTTAGTTATATATGAGTTTTCAATGTTTTTTTGTATTTGTTTGTTTCTTAGTGTGAATATGTGTATATCATGAAATGAAACGATGGCAAATTCCTTTTTAAGTTGTTAATTTGTATAAAAAATATTTTTTTCCTATTTGTATTGAATAAGCATTATAAAAATAAAAAAAAGATTTGATATAAAAAAAAAACTCATTTGTGGCACAACTGGCAATCCCTGCTTCTTTGGGCTTCGTGTTCGCTGTTATCACCTTCAGGGGCACTGAGCACTCCGCCACTGTATTTTGGCCTAAGCCGACAAGGCCCAAGCCTAGGGCGGCACAAAAAACGCCCCCCACATGAAAAAAGCACCTGCACCCTCCTCCCGCACACAGGGCCACCATCCGGAGAGTACATCTGAATGACATCGCTATGGGGGTGCGGGGGCGGAGTGCACCTGGGTGACACCAGGAAGCAGTTGTAGTGGGTGCAATTGCCCCCCCATCGGCAAAGCGATGATCACTTAGGCAGCGGCGCTGTGACAGGGAGAGGAGAGCTGTGTACACAGTGTCTGTGTATTTTCCCCACTCGCCCCCCCCCCCTTCTTTCTCCTGTCAGCTGAATTAGAACAGGAGTAGAGTGCGGCTCTAATCGGGTTCCCTTAAGTGGCACCCGGCTTCCTGCCTGCTCTGATTCCCTCCCCATGGGCCAATCAGAACACACAGGGGGGATGGGCATCATGGGAAACGTAGTTTCGCAGCACCAGTGTGTCCGCAGACAGCAGGCTACAGTCCCCCAGCATACATGCACTTGGAGGGGGGGAACCTGGAATCCGACAAACAGCAGAGTGCTACAGGAGAAGAAAAAGAGAGGACTGTGCTGGGGGAGGCCAGATAGAGCCACGCTGTACCCGCACCACCAGAGAGGGAGCTACGCTGTACCCGCACCACCAGAGAGGGAGCCACACTGTACCCGCACCACCAGAGAGGGAGCCACGCTGTACCCACAACACCAGAGAGGGAGCTACACTGTACCTGCACAAGAGAGAGCCACGCTGTACATGCACCACTAGAGAGGGAGCCACGCTGTACCTGCACCACCAAAGAGGGAGCCACGCTGTACCTGCACCACCAGAGAGAGCCACGCTGTACCTGTACCACCAGAGAGACCCACGATGTACCCACACCACCAGAGAGGGAGCCACGCTGTACTCGCACCACCAGAGAAAGCCACGCTGTACCCGCACCACCAGAGAGAGCCACGCTGTACCTGAACCACCAGAGAGGGAGCCACGCTGTACCCGCACCACCAGAGAGGGAGCCACGCTGTACCCGCACCACCAGAGAGGGAGCCATGCTGTACCCGCACCACCAGAGAGGGAGCCACGCTGTACCCGCACCACCAGAGAGGGAGCCACACTGTACCAACAACACCAGAGAGGGAGCTACACTGTACCTGCACAACAAGAGAGAGCCATGCTGTACATGCACCACTAGAGAGACCCACGATGTACCCACACCACCAGAGAGGGAGCCACGCTGTACTCGCACCACCAGAGAAAGCCACGCTGTACCCGCACCACCAGAGAGAGCCACGCTGTACCTGAACCACCAGAGAGGGAGCCACGCTGTACCTGCACCACCAGAGAGAGCCACGCTGTAGAACAGGAGTAGAGTGCGGCTCTAATCGGGTTCCCTTAAGTGGCACCCGGCTTCCTGCCTGCTCTGATTCCCTCCCCATGGGCCAATCAGAACACACAGGGGGGATGGGCATCATGGGAAACGTAGTTTCGCAGCACCAGTGTGTCCGCAGACAGCAGGCTACAGTCCCCCAGCATACATGCACTTGGAGGGGGGGAACCTGGAATCCGACAAACAGCAGAGTGCTACAGGAGAAGAAAAAGAGAGGACTGTGCTGGGGGAGGCCAGATAGAGCCACGCTGTACCCGCACCACCAGAGAGGGAGCTACGCTGTACCCGCACCACCAGAGAGGGAGCCACACTGTACCCGCACCACCAGAGAGGGAGCCACGCTGTACCCACAACACCAGAGAGGGAGCTACACTGTACCTGCACAAGAGAGAGCCACGCTGTACATGCACCACTAGAGAGGGAGCCACGCTGTACCTGCACCACCAAAGAGGGAGCCACGCTGTACCTGCACCACCAGAGAGAGCCACGCTGTACCTGCACCACCAGAGAGAGCCACGCTGTACATGCACCACCAGAGAGGGAGCCACGCTGTACCCGCACCACCAGAAAGGGAGCCACGCTGTACCTGCACCACCAGAGAGGGAGCCACGCTGTACCCGCACCACCAGAGAGGGAGCCACGCTGTACCCGCACCACCAGAGAGGGAGCCACACTGTACCAACAACACCAGAGAGGGAGCTACACTGTACCTGCACAACAAGAGAGAGCCATGCTGTACATGCACCACTAGAGAGACCCACGATGTACCCACACCACCAGAGAGGGAGCCACGCTGTACTCGCACCACCAGAGAAAGCCACGCTGTACCCGCACCACCAGAGAGAGCCACGCTGTACCTGAACCACCAGAGAGGGAGCCACGCTGTACCTGCACCACCAGAGAGAGCCACGCTGTACATGCACCACCAGAGAGGGAGCCACGCTGTACCCGCACCACCAAAAAGGGAGCCATGCTGTACCTGTACCACCAGAGAGACCCACGATGTACCCACACCACCAGAGAGGGAGCCACGCTGTACTCGCACCACCAGAGAAAGCCACGCTGTACCCGCACCACCAGAGAGAGCCACGCTGTACCTGAACCACCAGAGAGGGAGCCACGCTGTACCCGCACCACCAGAGAGGGAGCCACGCTGTACCCGCACCACCAGAGAGGGAGCCACGATGTACCCGCACCACCAGAGATGGAGCCACGCTGTACCTGCACCACCAGAGAGGGAGCCACACTGTACCAACAACACCAGAGAGGGAGCTACACTGTACCTGCACAACAAGAGAGAGCCATGCTGTACATGCACCACTAGAGAGGGAGCCACGCTGTACCTGCACCACCAAAGAGGGAGCCACGCTGTACCTGCACCACCAGAGAGAGCCACGCTGTACATGCACCACCAGAGCGATTCTGTACACGATAACGGTGGTCTCTGCGGCGGGTTCGCCGCGAGATCACCGTTATCGGCGGCGGGAGAGGTGCCACCCCCCCTCCCGCCGCTCTCCCGCGCCTTCCGCCGCTTACCGGAGCCGTCGGTAACGGCGGAGGCGATCGGGTCCTTTCCCTGCTGAGATATGGAGACAAGTGAGGCCAAGATGGCCCCCACCCGTCTCCATACCATGTGACGGCCGGAGCGACGTCATTCGACGGCTCCGCCCACTCTCTTAAAGGCACAAATTTTTTTAGTGTCATTTTTTTAAACGACTTTTTTTTTTTTTTTTTGCATTTTAGTCTAAATATGAGATCTGAGGACTTTTTGACCCCAGATCTCATATTTAAGAGGACCTGTCATGCTTTTTTCTATTACAAGGGATGTTTACATTCCTTGTAATAGGAATAAAAGTGATCCAAATTTTTTTTTTTTAAAAAAACAGTGAAAAAATAAATAAAATAAAATAAAATAAATAATAAAAAAAAAAAAAAATGTTTTTTAAAGCGCCCTGTCCCGACGAGCTCGCACGCAGAAGCGAACGCATACGTGAGTAGCGCCCGCATATGAAAACGGTGGTCAAACCACACATGTGAGGTATCGCCGCGACCGGTAGAGTGAGAGCAATAATTCTAGCCCTAGACCTCCTCTGTAACGCAAAACATGCAATCTGTAGAATTTTTTAAACGTCGCCTATGGAGATTTTTAAGGGTAAAAGTTTGACGCTATTCCACGAGCGGGCGCAATTTTGAAGCGTGACATGATGGGTATCAATTTACTTGGCGTAACATTATATTTCACAATATAAAAAAAAATTGGGCTAACTTTACTGTTGTCTTATTTTTTTTTTCAAAAAAGTGAATTTTTTCCAAAAAAAGTGCGCTTAGAAGACCGCTGCGCAAATACGGTGCAAAAAAAAGTATTGCAATGACCGCTATTGTATTCTCTAGGATGTTAGAAAAAAAACAATATATAATGTTTGGGGGTTCTAAGTAATTTTCTAGCAAAAAAACCTGTTTTAAACTTGTAAACACCTAAAATCCAAAACGAGGCTGGTCTTTAAGTGGTTATGCAGATGATACTTTAGTCTACCTAGCTGACCCTTGTGAATCCCTAAAAACACTTTTGGTTGAAATTGACCGGTGTTGTGTACATCATAGGAGCCGGGCCAAGGGGCAGGACTGCGAGATGAGCCGAGAGGATCCGAATACACAGGACATCCGGCTCTGTTTTGGCGGTGCTAAAATTTTAAAATATCATGCTGCAATTTTGGGCAAGGCTGCTGATGGACACTGGGGAAGGCTACTGATGGACACTGGGGAAGGATGCTGATGGACACTGGGGAAGGCTGCAGATGGACACTGGGCAAGGCTGCAGATGGACACTGATAAGGCTGCATTGATGGGCATTTAAAATGTACGTCTTTTTCCTTAAACTTCCCTCCTAAAAGTTTTTTTCCTTAAACTTCCCTCCTAAAAGTTTTTTTCCTTAAACTTCCCTCCTAAACTTGGGGTGCATGTTATACGCTGATAAATACGGTAGCTAACAATTTATGTCCTTTATTATCCCAACTACAAACTCAAACTTCCCAAGTTGCTCTATGTCATGGCCAACTCCCCCTGCAAAATACCCAAATCAGTCTTCAAGTGAATTGACACCATATGCCTGGCGTTCTTGTGGAATGGTCATCCTCTTAGGATTGCGCTTGAAACCTTACGGGTCCCAACTCAAATGGCAGGATTGGCATTTCCTCATTTTTATTTATACTATTTGGCCTCCCAGTTGGTTCATGTTCATGACTGGTTGCATCCAGTCTCTGCCAATGCTTGCACTACCATCATTGCCTCTTCCTTCAAGACTCTCTACAACCCCCTCTATAGGGGTTGTGTCCCAGTCTGCCCAGGCACATCAATTCTACGTACCTCTCTATCCTTATTTAAATCTACCATGGCCAAAGTTTCCACTGATTTGTGGCTAGCTTCCCCTAATAACCCTTTGTGGCTTAACCCTAACCCCAACCTTCCAGAACTATACTGTCTACCTGACCCACAAAGGTGGTCTGTTAAGGGGGTTAAAGCGGAAGTAAACCCAGTTTCAAAAAACAGTTACATTCCCGGAACGTGCCTGAAATGTAACTGTCACATTGGTTGTGCTCTCAACCAAACTGTCAAACCATCCAATGGCTGGTGTCATAACTGATCACATGTGCAGCATCATGGCAGTTGAATATTAAACAGAGACCAAGATGGCATGTTCCTTGAGTGAAAGCCATAGGAGGGCTTACTTCCATTTTAAGTATTCATGCCATCTCTTCACTGCGCAGCGTTTTATTAGCTACGCGTGGATTTTGATCCATCATGTACTTATTTATTTTATTACTATCCACTCCGCTATGCTATACGTGCACAATTCGGCTCCCTAGACCGCCCTATCCAGGTACCACTTCTGGAGAAATTATTGAATTGGCCAGATCCCACTAAACTTATCTCTGCCTACTACTCTGCCCTAATGACTGAGTCTAACCCTAAGTTCCAAACTGTTTAAAGAAAATGGACATCCCTAGACATACCCCTTACAGAAGCGGACTGGACCAAGTTTAGTGATACCTTTAAAACTTCTGTTATCTAATCCAAATACCGTATTATTCAACTTAAAGTGGTTGTAAACCCACTCCACTAAAAACAAAAAAAAAACCTGCAAGACAAAAGGCATAATGAGCTAGTATGCATAGCATACTAACTCATTATGAAATACTCACCTTAGATCGAAGCCCCCGCAGCGGTCCTTGTACCTTGGTCCGGCCTGCGACATCACTCTCAGAGTTTTTTCCGGATATCCTGGGCTCCGGCACTGTGATTGGCCAGAGCTGCGATGACCCCACTCTCAGGCATGCGCACGGGCGCCGCCAGTGACGCACGTCAGCTAAAGCAACGGCACGAATGTGCCGTTGCTTCTGTGCACATGTGACGATGATGTTGGTACATGCTGATACAGGGGATATCTCCTAAACCACGCAGGTTTAGGAGATATCCAGGGTAGCCACAGGTAAGCCTTATTATAGTCTTACCTGTAGTAAAAAGTGTATTGTAAGGGTTTACAACCACTTTAAAATATTCCACCAATCCCACCTTACACCTGTTAGACAACATAAAATGGGTTTATCTCTCTGGGCTGAGTGCTTCTGAGGCTGTGGCAAACTTGCTGACTTTATGCACTGTTTCTGGGTTGACATACATTCCTTGATTTCCTCTGCCCTAGGTCTACTAAACGTTGTGTACCCCAAGAACTGCCTTCTGAGCATTTTTGGCGATCTGACGATTCCCTCCCATGCCAAGAGACTGCTTTGCATCTAATATTTTTATGCAAAAAAGTCCCTTTTACTGTCCTGGAAGGGATCAAGGTCACCTACACGATCTCAGTGACTGAAACTGGTTAACATCTCCTTACCCCTGTATAGACTCACCTTTGAATTACGTAAGAGAGTCAAAGCATTAAAAAAAAATTGGGGCAAGTGGATAGCGAGCCCCTTAACACTGACACCTATGTCGCTAAATTGAGTTATGACCTTCGGTGTTACTATTTGCTATTTACCACCCTCTGGCAGTTATTATGTTTCCTTACATTATACTGTCTGTGAGACTACATATTCTTTCTCGCCGTTAAAAGATCGCAAAAGGCATGTGAGATAGTTCAACAAAGATTGTCTATTACTTGTACTTGATTTTGTACATCTTTTTTTCTGGACCAGGCACTGTGTTGCCGTTGTTTTTTATGTGTTTTATGGATTTTGTTGCTCTGAAAGATGGATCAGAAGAGTTCACCACAATTAAAGTCTCTTGCATGCTTGTGCGGCTAAAGTGCTTGTTTTAAAGTAGCCATGCACACAATTCCATTGTTCAATCCTGGGAAAAGGGGAACTTACTGGAAAGTTTGCTGACCATGTTTCTTGCAATTCCAAGAAAAGTGTCTATTGGACTTTGGGGCTCCAAGGACAATTGGATGTTTAGTTAGCTAGCCAAGGTAGGCTGTGCTGTGGCAAAGGGGCAAGTCATTACCTATAATCTGGATCTTATGGACTAAAATGTTTATATACAGACTTTTCTATCTGTATATATATAAATAAATAAATATATATATATATATATATATATATATATATATATATATATATATATATATATATATATATATATATATATATATATATATATATATATACAGTGGCTTGCGAAAGTATTCGGCCCCCTTGAACTTTTCAACCTTTTGCCACATTTCAGGCTTCAAACATAAAGATATAAAATTTTAATTTTTTGTGAAGAATCACCAACAAGTGGGACACAATTGTGAAGTTGAGCGAAATCTTTTGGATTTTTGAAACTTTTTTAACTAATAAAAAAATTAAAAGTGGGGCGTGCAAAATGATTCGGCCCCCTTGCGTTAATACTTTGTAGAGCCATCTTTTGCTGCGATTACAGCTGCAAGTCGCTTGGGGGATGTCTCTATCAGTTTTGCACATCGAGAGACTGAAATTCTTGCCCATTCTTCCTTGCAAAACAGCTCGAGCTCAGTGAGGTTGGATGGAGAGCGTTTGTGAACAGCAGTTTTCAGCTCTTTCCACAGATTCTCGATTGGATTCAGGTCTGGACTTTGACTTGGCCATTCCAACACCTGGATACTATTATTTGTGAACCATTTCTTTGTAGATTTTGCTGTATGTTTCGGAACATTGTCTTGTTGGAAGATAAATCTCCGTCCCAGTTTCAGGTCTTTTGCAGACTCCAACAGGTTTTCATCCAGAATGGTCCTGTATTTGGCTGCATCCATCTTCCCCTCAATTTTAACCAACTTCCCTGTCCCTGCTGAAGAAAAGCAGGCCCAAACCATGATGCTGCCACCACCATGTTTCACGGTGGGGATGGTGTGTTGAGTGTGATGAGCTGTGTTGCTTTTACGCCAAACATATCGTTTTGCATTGTGGCCAAAAAGTTCGATTTTGGTTTCATCGGACCAGAGCACCTTCTTCCACATGTTTGGTGTGTCTCCCAGGTGGCTTGTGGCAAACTTTAGACGAGACATTTTATGGATATCTTTGAGAAATGGCTTTCTTCTTGCCACTCTTCCATAAAGGGCAGATTTGTGCAGTGTGTACGACTGATTGCTGTCCTATGGACAGACTCTCCCACCTCAGCTGTAGTTCTCTGCAGTTCATCCAGAGTGATCATGGGCCTCTTGGCTGCATCTCTGATCAATCTTCTCCTTGTCTGAGCTGAAACTTTAGAGGGACAGCCAGGTCTTGGTAGATTTGCAGTGGTCTGATACTCCTTCCATTTCAAAATGATCGCTTGCACAGTGCTCCTTGGGATGTTTAAAGCTTGGGAAATCTTTTTGTATCCAAATCCGGCTTTAAACTTCTCCACAACAGTATTACGGACCTGCCTGGTGTGTTCCTTGGTCTTCATGATGCTCTCTGCGCTTTCAACAGAACCCTGAGACTATCACAGAGCAGGTGCATTTATAAAGAGACTTGATTACACACAGGTGGATTCTATTTATCACCATCAGTCATTTAGGACAACATTGGATCATTCAGAGATCCTCGCTGAACTTCTGGAGTGAGTTTTCTGCACTGAAAGTAAAGGGGACGAATAATTTTGCACGCACCACTTTTCAGTTTTTTAATTGCTAAAAAAGTTTAAAATATCCAATAGATTTCGTTCCACTTCACAATTGTGTCCCACTTGTTGGTGATTCTTCACAAAAAATTTAAATTTTATATCTTTATGTTTGAAGCCTGAAATGTGGCAAAAGGTTGAAAAGTTCAAGGGGGCCGAATACTTTCGCAAGCCACTGTATAAATATATTGCTGTGTTTACTTTGCACATTTTGTTACTCTCGGATGAGGGTAGACAAAAGCTCCAAAATTATATATAATAGTTTATTCTGCAAAGGGTTTGGGGGGGGGGGTGATCATTGCTGGAGGCAAGGAAGAAGAAGTCAGAGGGTCAACCACTCTTGTTGACGGAGCCAAGTGTAGAAGGAGATGGAGTTCTGAAGGAGTACCAGAGCAGATGCTTCACCAGCCGGGGACGGTGAAGTAAGTGGGAAAGCTTCCGGAGAGATCTCATCCAGGAATACAGCGGGTAGCTGTGAGTGAAGCTTGAAGGAGTACAGCGGGTAATTATGAGTCAAGCCTGAGGGATCCAGCAGGTAGCTGAGAGTCAGAGGAACCCAGTGGGTAGCTGTTGGTGAAGCTTGAAGGATCCGGCGGGTAGCTGAGAGTCCGAAGAATACAGCAGGTAGCTGTGAGGTGAGCTTGAAGAGTCCAGCAGGTAGCTGGATATTGTGTGTAAAATTGTTGCTATATGAGACAGCAGTTGCTACAAAATACAGATTACTGCATTCAGATTAAAGGTCCTTTTTCTGTATTGCTGTCTGCCTAGTTTTTTTCCAAGGAGTCTGCCAAGTTGCTATTGCATTTGCCTAAGGGTGCCCTGTGCACAGACCCTCTCTTCCCTGTTCCTGTTAGGAGAAATAAAACGCTCTTTGTTCATTTTTAAAAGTGACTGGCACCTATCTTTCAACCTTGCACTACACCCACCATGCCCAGTAACCTGCACCCCGAGGAGGAATGTGGGCCCTCCCTGACTCTTGGGGTCACCACCAGGCCCTTAGAGGTTGGGGAGACCGCTAAATAACTATTACCGAAATGTAATAGAGAAGGGGAAATGTGTACGTGGATGCACTTTAATCAATGGAAAGTGGTGTTTGGTGCAGTTTAACTTGAGTACTTGAGTAACTTGAATATTGAAGTAAAACTGCACTGACGCACTGCAATATACTGTGGTAAACTTACACTAACACACTTCAATATGCTGCCGTAAAATTGCCCTGACGCACTTCAATATGCTGAAGTAAAAGTGCACTGACACACTTCAATATACTGCATTAAAAGTGCACTAACGCACTTCAATATACTGTAGTAAAAGTGTCCTGATGCTCTTCAATATACTGCATTAAAAGTGCACGAACGCACTTCAATATACTGCAGTAAAAGTGCACTAGCGCACTTCAATATATTGCAGTAAAAGTGCACTAATGCACTTCAATATACTGTAGTAAAAGTGCAATAACGCACCTCAATATACTGCAGTAAAAGTGCACTAATGTATTTCAATATACTGTAGTAAAAGTGTCCACATATCACCTATTGTGCTCATTGGCCTATGGCATAGCACCGGTGGGGCCCCGTCCTGTGTCTCGGGCATATAGCCTGAGCATGTCAGTATATGCCTCTTTACACCTGAGAGGCATTGTAACTGCAGTCTATTCCATGTAACCACACCTGTAAGATTCACTTTGGGATCCTAGGTGACCCCACCTATACATTTGTTTGTTTTAGTTTTTCTTTTGCACTAGGCACTCTTTTCAGCCTTTGTCACTTTTGCTATTTTTTACTGTTTTAGCAACCTGATCTTATTACACGTCATGCACCTGCTCTTCCTATGCATATTTGTATGGTTGGTTTGTCCACTCAATTTATTATATTCCCTTTTTTTTTTCTTTTTTTTGTTAGAAATTGTTCTTAGACACTTGCACACGTTTTTGCATTTATATATACCGTATATACTCGAGTATAAGTCGAGTTTTTCAGCACTTTTTTTGTGCTGAAAGTGCCCCCCTCGACTTATACTCGAGTCAAGCACTTTTCTGCAGCAAATAATTTCATTTTCCGAACTGATTTTGGGGCCCCGTATCTCAGTGCCACTTAGTGCTCGTAACCCCAAATTTGGTGTGCAAGCCCAGTGGAATCGGTACCACAACATATCCAAAGCTGGAGTTCCTAGCACTAAGTGGCCCTGAGATATGGGGCCCCAAAATCGGTTCGGAAAATGTCATTCTCTGCTGCAGAAAAGTGCTTGTCATTTTCCGAACCGACTTTGGTGCCCCGTATCTCAGGGTCACTTAGTGCTAGGAACCCCAAAGTTGGTGTGCAAACCCAGTGGACCTGGTACCATAACATATCCAAAGCTGGGGTTCCTATCACCAAGTGGTCCCCCCGAGATACGGGGCCCCAAAATAGGTTTGGAAAATGTCATTCTCTGCTGCAGAAAAGTGCTTGACATTTTCTGAACCGATTTTTGGGGCCCTGTATCTCGGGGCCACTTAGTGCTAGAAATCCCAAGTTTGGATATTTTATGGTGCTAGTTCCACTGGGGTTGCACACCAAATTTGGGGTTCCTAGCACTAAGTGGTTTCGAGATACAGGGCCCCAAATTTAGTCAACTGTGTCCATCTGCAGCAATGTCATTTCGGGACACTTTGGGTTCAGAGACCCCAAATTTTGGCTGCAGCTAGGGGGCACCCGAACCTTAGGTAACTTGTGAAGACCGAGTTTGAAGTTCGGGGGACCTATGGCTGCAAATGGGCACAGTGAGGCATGCAAATGGGCACAGTGAGGCTGCAAATGGGCATTGTTGACCCTTTTTTCCACTTACAGTAGCTGTGCATTTCTCACCCTCGTCTTATACTCGGGTCAATAAGTTTTTCCCATTTTTTTGTGGTTAATTAGGGCCTCGACTTATACTCGGAACGACTTATACTCGAGTATATACGGTACTTTAGGTATATTTTACATACATACACATATTTATATTTTTACTTTATATATCACACATGTGTGTGTGTGTGTATATATATATATATATATATATATACACACAGTGGAACCTTGGATTACAAGCATAATCCGTTCCAGGAGAATGCTTGTAATCCAAAGCACTCGCATATCAAGGCGAGTTTCCTCATAGAAGTCAATGGAAACAAAGATAATTAGTTCCACCTTGACTTCTATTGCATGCAATACCGCATGTGGCCAGAGGTGGGGGGGCGCTGGAGAGACTTGGAAATACTCGGAGACCGCTCGGATGCACTCGGAAAGGCTCAGAAACACTTGGAAATGGAGTATTTCTGAGTTTTTCCAAGTGTTTCCGAGTACTTCCGAGCGGCTCTGAATGGCTCAGAGTGTCACTGCCGCCCCCGGAGCTCTGGCCAAATGCAGTACCGCACACCGCAGAGGCTTGAATCTTGCTGGTTTTGAGAGACAACACTCGCAAACCGAGTCAGGATTTTTCAAAAATAATAGCTCGTATTGCGAAACGCTTGTTACTCGCAATCCGAGGTTCCACTGATATATATATATATATATATATATATATATATATATATATATATATATATTTTTTTTTTTCAATCAAATCTTTTTTTATTAAACTTTCACATTATACAACAAAAAAGAGAAAAAACACATATAACATGCCATCACATAAGCCCACCTAACATCAAAAAACAAAACACAGGCACCTCACCCTTACCTTTTTGCGCTCATCAAACCAAATTTCAACAACCCCCTTCACATCTTACCCAAATAAAACATATATTATTATGTACTGTAATTGTTTCCCTCCAGGATTATATCTCTTTATTAATTTTTCCATATTTTTAATATACTCAGCTTGTTACCACATCACATGCACTTCAACTGGGAGAATATCTTCCGGTATAATCCCTAGCAATGCAATTTTTGGATCAGGCTGTACTTGTGTAGAACACAAGCAATTTAAAATATCAAATACAGACTCCCAGTAGTGGTGCAAATTGGGACATCACCACAGCATATGTATAAGTGTGTCTGCACCAGTAGTGCATCTTGGACAATTTTGAATAAAATTGCTTTTCCCCAGGAGTACAAATTTAATGGAGTATAGTGGGCTCTATGGATAATAAATAATTGAGTGAAACACTGTGTAGAGGCTAAAGATACCTTAAATACATTTTTCAAAACTTTCCCCCCATTCCTCGTCACTAAGTGGCTCTAGATCTCTATGCCACCGTCCAAAACTACCCTCTTGTGAATTGATATTACCTATCGTTTGTATAGAAGTGTATATATTTCCTATGAGTTCCTGTTTAGCTTGTCTTGGAGATACTTCCAAAGCTAGAATTGATGAAGGATTATATTTTAATAAAAAGGTCTTTGCTTGGTTCTGCAAAGCATGCCATAGCTGTAAATATTGAAAAAATTATTTATTTGACCAAAGAATACCGTATTTTGCTGCCAATTTATCATATGACCGCAAAACATCACCATCATAAAGTTGGTTAAAAAGAAAAATGCCTGACTTTTTCCATATATCAATTTCTTTTTAGATTCGTCACTTCAGACAATTGTGAGTTATTCCATATAGGCATATATTGAATATATCCCTTATACTTAGTATCTTGTTGAACAGTAATCCAAATCCTATGTATAAAATAGAATGTAGGATATCTACGTTTATTATAAAAATGGTAAGCAACTATTGACTGCACTAGTGGATCTATCGGCAATTGAGAGAACATATTTTGTTGTATAGGGTCCTCACGATCTATAATGTTCCATCCATATAGTTGCCGGAGTTGCCAAATAATAAGATATGGCATTCGGAACAGCCAAGCCTCCTTCATCCTTGGGCAGCTGCAGAATTTCCAATCTAATCAGGTAATGTTTATATCTCCACATAAGATCTCTAAACAGGGTATCTATTTGTTTAAAAAAATTCTGTGGTAGCCATTAGGGGCAATTATGTAGCAGATATAATAATTGTGGCATCCATATCTTTATCAAATTTATCGTCGTCCTGGTGCCCCAGGACGACGTCATCTGTGACGAAACGGCATAGGGAGGAGCGGCGTGCTGACGTCACCATGAACAAGGCAAAGTCCCGGAAGCAACGGGCAGCTGTCGAGAGCCGGCCAGCTCGAATTTATGTGACACGCTATTATATTTTCGGCAAATTGTAAGTGCATTCTTGTTTTTTAATTAAATAAACGTTTTATGGAATTACACTATGGAAGCCCTTTTTATCCTTACATGGAGAATTATTGACTGTTGGTAACACCAAGGACATCTGGAGTAGAGGATCTGGGATACCTTGCTGCTAAGCACAGAGACCTGGGGCTGGGGTACAAGCCACAGGCGAATGTGATCTCCTTAAAAAGAGATCTATCCAGCTGGTAAGCGGCAGTGTTTTTAAAGGTGGAGGACCCTGTCTATCATACCCTGTCACATCTTCTTGGGTGTTTTTTGTCATATGTCACCGTGGATCAGTTGGTTGAGGAACTTCTGTACGAACTGTAGCTTTGAGCTTTTTATATGTTGTGGAACATTTTCCTTTTTTAGCAACTCAATGGAGTGAAATGGACACTTAGGGAGCACTCCAGTTCCCTTGACTTGTGGTTTATTTGCATACCCATGAGCTTCACTTATTTAATATTGCTATATCATTAGTCATTTGGAGGGTTTGTAGCCCTCATTGACTTTGGTGTATGCCTTAAGATATTTATGTCACTGTATACAATTTTTTTCACTATTAACATAGCACAGCTTATTTTTTATATTATTTTATATTAAATTAGCAGAAGCAATTTGAAATTCCTCTAATGACAGGGGCTGATCCAACATCTCCCTATCACTCTCTGACAGTTCTACTAACGTGATGGAATTTAAAAAAAAGTTGCAAATCGGTCTCCTTATAGGACACTTTATTACTGTAGAGGTTTTTACAAAAATCAAAAAACGCTGATGAAATCTCCAAGGTGGTTTGCGCCGTTTCAGATGAAGAAATTTGTAATTCTACTACTTGTGTCATTGGCTTCTGTGATTTTACAATTCCTGACAAAAGATGACCCGTATTTTCCCCATCCTCAAAATAAGGTTGCTGAAGGAAAAAAGTTTCTGTTTTGCTTTTTTACGAGAGATATCAGCATATATCTGTTGTTTTTTGTATCCATTTCTGCTATGTTTCTGTAGTAGGGCTCGCTATATATTGAAGTTCGGCCTTTAAGACATCTTCAGTCACTAAACATTCCCAAGCCCTAGATCTTTTTTTTTATCTTTGAGATTTGAGAGATAAACAAACCTCTCATATAAGCTTTTAAAGAGTCCCAATATATCTCTAAAGATACAGTACGCTTATTAATGGTACCATAGGCCAAAATATTGAGCGTTATTTTCTGTTTTGAAGGAAAAAGATCAAACCAATAAGGGTTGACTTTCCATAAAGTACATGTCTGAGTTGAGTTTAAAGCCAACTTAAAGAGGGAGTCCACCTACATCAACCTAAAAAAATAAAATAAATAAAAGCCAGCAGCTACAAATACTGCAGCTGCTGACTTTTAATACATGGCCACTTACCTGTCCCAGGGACCAGCGATGTCG
Source organism: Lithobates septentrionalis (assembly GCA_037952835.1). Classification (NCBI taxonomy): domain Eukaryota; kingdom Metazoa; phylum Chordata; class Amphibia; order Anura; family Ranidae; genus Lithobates; species Lithobates septentrionalis. The sequence continues at coordinate 1,804,619 of JBBDGP010003675.1, read as the reverse complement.
GCAGCCGACGCCGAGAACCCGCTCGATTCTCGGCAGCTGCCGCCGCCATCCTAGGTGAGGGAATCAGGAAGTGAAGCGTTGCGGCTTCACTTCCCGGTTCCCTACTGCGCATGCGCGAGTCGCGCTGCGCATCGTAACTGGTCCCCGCTATCTCCTGGGAGCTGTGTGTTTCCCAGGAGACAGCGTGGAGAGACAGGAAGAGGCATAGACTCCCATGGGAGCCTATGCTGGAAGTGGATGCAAATACCTGTCTTAGACAGGTATCTGCACCCCACTCCCTCCTGAAAGGAGGAATGTAGCATTCTCCAGACATCCATAAGGCCAATCTCCTGATTATATCCAGCAAAAGGAGTGCATACAGAAATTACTGGTGCTGTATGCAAACTATATTGATCTAAAGAGGGGTCAAGGTAATTATTGAAATCCCATTTTATTAGGGGATTTGGGGGAATATGGGGGGAGGGTGTACTGTATGTTTTCTAGCACATACAGTATCTCATAAAAGTGAGTACACACTTCACTTTTTTGTAAATATTTTATTATATTTTTTCATTTTTCACAACACTGAAGAAATGACACTTTGCTACAATGTGGTGTCATGTGACTTGTTAGTGTTACAAGGTCTCAGGTGTGAATGGGGAGCAGGTGTGTTAAATTTGGTGTTATTGCTCTCATACTGGTCACTGGAAGTTCAACATGACACCTCTTGGCAAAGAACTCTCTGAGGATCTGAAAAAAAGAATTGTTGCTCTACATAAAGATGGCCTAGGCTATAAGAAGATTGCCAAGACCCTGAAACTGAGCTGCAGCATGATGGCCAAGACCATACAGTCGTTTAACAGGACAGGTTCCACTCAGAACAAGCTTCACCATGGTCGACCAAAGAAGTTGAGTGCACGTGCTTAGCGTCATATACAGAGGTTGTCTTTGGAAAATAGACGTATGAGTGCTCCCAGCATTGCTGCAGAGGTTGAAGGGGTGGGGGGTCAGCCTGTCAGTGCTCAGACCATACGCTGCACACTGCTTCAAATTGGTCTGCATGGCTGTTTTCCCAGAAGGAAGCCTCTTCTAAAGATGAGGCACAAGAAAGCCCGCAAACAGTTTGCTGAAGACAAGCAGACTAAGGACATGGATTACTGGAACCATGTCCGGATGAGACCAAGATAAATGTATTTAATTCAGATGGTGTCAATTGTGTGTGGTGGCAACCAGGTCAGGGGTACAAAGACAAGTGTGTCTTGCCTACAGTCAAGCATGGTGGTGGGATTGTCATGGTCTGGGGTAGGGATGAGCTTCGAGTTCGAGTCGAACTCATGTTCGACTCGAACATTGGCTGTTCGCAAGTTCGCCGAACAGCGAACAATTTGGGGTGTTCGCGGCAAATTCGAATGCCGCGGAACACCCTTTAAAAGTCTATGGGAGAAATCAAAAGTGCTAATTTTAAAGGCTTATATGCAAGTTATTGTCATAAAAAGTGTTTGGGGACCCGGGTCCTGCCCCAGGGGACATGGATCAATGCAAAAAAAAGTTTTAAAACGGCCGTTTTTTCAGGAGCAGTGATTTTAATAATGCTTAAAGTCAAACAATAAAAGTGTAATATCCCTTTAAATTTCGTAGCTGGGGGGTGTCTATAGTATGCCTGTAAAGGGGCGCATGTTTCCTGTGTTAGAACAGTCTGACAGCAAAATGACATTTTGAAGGAAAAAACACATTTAAAACTACCCGTGGCTATTGCATTGCCGACAATACACATAGAAGTTCATTGATAAAAACGGCATGGGAATTCCCCACAGGGCAACCCCGAACCAAAATTAAAAAAAAACAAATGACGTGGGGGTCCCCCTAAATTCCATACCAGGCCCTTCAGGTCTGGTATGGATATTAAGGGGAACCCCGGCCAAAATTTAAAAAAAAAATGACGTGGGGTTCCCCCTAAATTCCATACCAGACCCTTCAGGTCTGGTATAGATTTTAAGGGGAACCCCGCGCCAAAAAAAAAAACGGCGTGGGTTCCCCCCAAAAATCCATACCAGACCCTTATCCGAGCACGCAACCTGGCAGGCCGCAGGAAAAGAGGGGGGGACGATAGTGCGCCCCCCCCTCCTGAACCGTACCAGGCCACATGCCCTCAACATTGGGAGGGTGCTTTGGGGTAGCCCCCCAAAACACCTTGTCCCCATGTTGATGAGGACAAGGGCCTCATCCCCACAACCCTGGCCGGTGGTTGTGGGGGTCTGCGGGCGGGGGGCTTATCGGAATCTGGAAGCCCCCTTTAACAAGGGGACCCCCAGATCCCGGCCCCCCCCTGTGTGAAATGGTAAGGGGGTACTTACCCCTACCATTTCACTAAAAAACTGTCAAAAATGTTAAAAATGACAAGAGACAGTTTTTGACAATTCCTTTATTTAAATGCTTCTTCTATCTTCCTTCATCTTCTTCTGGTTCTTCTGGCTCTTCTGGTTCTTCCTCCGGCGTTCTCATCCAGCATCTCCTCTGCGGCGTCTTCTATCTTCTTCTCCTCGGGCCGCTCCGCACCCGTGGCATGGGGGGGAGGCTCCCGCTCTTCTCTTCATCTTCTTCTTCATCTCTTCTTCTCTTCTTCTCTTCTTCATTTTGTTCTCCGGGCCGCTCTGCATCCATGCTGTGGCATGGAGGGAGGCTCCCGCTGTGTGACGGCGTCTCTTCGTCTGACGGTTCTTAAATAACAGGGGGCGGGGCTTGACGGGACTTCCCTGTGACGTCACGGGGAATGCCACAGGGAAGTCCCGTCATGTCCCATGCGTCAGAGGAGGCGGGGTCACCGGGTGGCCCCGCCCCCTGTTATTTAAGAACCGTCAGACGAAGAGACGCCGTCACACAGCGGGAGCCTCCCTCCATGCCACAGCATGGATGCGGAGCGGCCCGGAGAACAAAATGAAGAAGAGAAGAAGGAAGAAGAGATGAAGAAGAAGATGAAGAGAAGAGCGGGAGCCTCCCCCCCATGCAATGGGTGCGGAGCGGCCCGAGGAGAAGGAGATAGAATACGCCGCAGAGGAGATGCTGGACGAGAACGCCAGAGGAAGAACCAGAAGAGCCAGAAGAACCAGAAGAAGATGAAGGAAGATAGAAGAAGCATTTAAATAAAGAAATTGTCAAAAACTGTCTCTTGTTATTTTTAACATTTTTGACAGTTTTTTAGTGAAATGGTAGGGGTGAGTACCCCCTTACCATTTCACACAGGGGGGGGGCCGGGATCTGGGGGTCCCCTTGTTAAAGAGGGCTTCCAGATTCCGATAAGCCCCCCGCCCGCAGACCCCCACAACCACCGGCCAGGGTTGTGGGGATGAGGCCCTTGTCCTCATCAACATGGGGACAAGGTGTTTTGGGGGGCTACCCCCAAAGCACCCTCCCAATGTTGAGGGCATGTGGCCTGGTACGGTTCAGGAGGGGGGCCGCACTATCGTCCCCCCTCTTTTCCTGCGGCCTGCCAGGTTGCGTGCTCGGATAAGGGTCTGGTATGGATTTTTGGGGGGACCCCACGCCGGTTTTTTTTTTTTTTTGGCGCGGGGTTCCCCTTAAAATCCATACCAGACCTGAAGGGTCTGGTATGGAATTTAGGGGGAACCCCACGTCATTTTTTTTTTTTAATTTTGGTTCAGGGTTGCCCTGTGGGGGATTCCCATGCCGTTTTTATCAATGAACTTCTATGTGTATTGTCGGCAATGCAATAGCCGTGGGTAGTTTTAAATGAGTTTTTTCCTTCGAAATGTCATTTTGCTGTCAGACTGTTCTAAACACAGGAAACATGCGCCCCTTTACAGGCATACTATAGACCCCCAATAGATAAAATAAGTGCAGCGCAAAGAAATAATCACAGAGTAATAAATAATCTAATTAATCCTGTAGGGATAACAAAGTCCTTAAGTAGAGGAGAAATGGTAAAAAAGCAGGTAGCTCTCTTCTGGGGAGACTCATAAAAGACTTTAATCCAAGCGGTAAATGTGGAAAGAGATTGTGCTTACCAGATCCAATTGACCCCTTGATTATAGGGGGTCCGAAACAGCATGAATGGGTCCGTGGCAGACTGCTGGGCTGGCTGTCATCTGCAGAGATCTCCTCAGGTCTGCAGTATAAAGCTGATATACCGCTAGATCTTCTCTTTCTCAGTTTGGCAATATCCTTAGGAGCGGGGGGAGGTCCGTGTGGAGATGCCGGGCGGAGAGGTAGAGATCCCCAGGGAGAGTAAATGACATAAAAGAAATCTAAGAGCGATCCGTAAGGTAACCAATGATCCACATTTATTGGGTCACTTAAAAAGAAAGAGGACGCTGACAGAGCGCCAATGAATACAAATACTTGTGGCAGTGTTCAATGATGGGACAGACTGTTCGTGACAGAACAGCTGTCAGCAAGAGAAGGCTGCGGGTGACGGTGGTCAGACAATACCGCCCTCGTACACGGCGTTACGTCAGAAAGACTTCGACTTCATTTTATCTTATACTATAGACCCCAGCTACGAAATTTAAAGGGATATTACACTTTTATTGTTTGACTTTAAGCATTATTAACCACTTCAATTCCAGGCACTTAGACACCTTCCCGCCCAGCCCAATTTTCACCTTTCAGCGCTGTTGCAATTTGAATGACAATTGCGCGGTCGTGCTACACTGTACCCAAACAATTTTTTTATCATTTTGTTCCCACAAATAGAGCTTTCTTTTGGTGGTATTTGATCACCTCTGAGGTTTTTATTTTTTGCGCAACAAATAAAAAAAGATCGAAAATTTCGAAAAAAAACAAGTTTTTCTTTGTTTCTGTTAAATTTTTTTGTAAATAAGTACGCTTTCTCCTTCAATAATGGGCACTGATATAGCTGCACTGATGGGCACTGATACGGCGGCACTGATGGGCACCGATGAGGTGGCACCAATGAGTTGGCACTGATGAGGTGGCACTAACGGGCACTGATGATGGGCACTGATAGGCGGCACTGATGGGCACTGATAGGTGGCACTGATGGGCACTGATAGGTGGCACTGGTATGCGGCACTGATGGGCACTCATAGGTGGCACCGATGGGCACACATAGGCGGCACTGATGGGCACTCGTAGGTGGCATTGATTGGTATATATGGGTGGCACTGATGGGTACTTATGTGTGGCACTGATGTGTGGCACTGATGGGCACTGATAGGTGGGCACTGATGGGCACAGATGGGCACTGACAGGTGGCACTGATGGGCAGTGACAGGTGGCACAGATAGGCAATGACAGGTGGCACTGATATAGCATTGCTGGGCATTGCTGGGCATATCATTGGCATAATAGTGCCAATCAGTGCCCATTTGTGGGCACTGATTGGCACAGATTGGGCACATGTGGATGGCCATGGGGTACATACCTGGCCATCCACGTTGCCCCTTCCCTGGTGGTCCTAGTGGCATCCCTGGTAGTCCAGTGGGGTGATCTGCGGGGGAGCTGCGTTGATAAACAATCAGCGCAGACCCCCCCTGCCAGGAGAGCCACCGATCGGCTCTCCTCTACTTGCGTCTGTCAGACGCGAGTGAGGAAGAGCCGATCAACGGCTCTTCCTATTGACAGCGTGATCAGCCGTGATTGGACACGGCTGGTCACGTGGTAAAGAGCCTCCGCCGGAGGCTTTTTACCAAGATCAGTGTAGCGGTGTGTCAGACTGACACACCGCTCCACCGATCGCCGCGATGCGCGCCCCCGGGGGCGCGCTGCGGCATGTTATCCTGAAGGATGTCATATGACGCCCAGTCAGGATAACAGAACCACTTCCCGGACGTCAATCCACTATAGGGCGGGCGGGAAGTGGTTAAAATCACTGCTCCTAAAAAAAACTGCCGTTTTTAAAACTTTTTTTTGCATTGATCCATGTCCCCTGGGGCAGGACCCAGGTCCCCAAACACTTTTTATGACAATAACTTGCATATAAGCCTTTAAAATTAGCACTTTTGATTATTCATGTTCGTGTCCCATAGACTTTAACGGTGTTCGCGTGTTCGAACAAACTTTTTTCCTGTTCGCATGTTCTGGTGCGAACCGAACAGGGGGGTGTTCGGCTCATCCCTAGTCTGGGGCTGCATGAGTGGTGCCGACACTGGGGAGATACAGTTTATTGAGGGAACCATGAATACCAATATGTACTGTTACATACTAAAGCAGAGCATGATCCCTACCCTTCGGAGACTGGGCCGCAGGGCAATATTCCAACATGATAACGACCCCAAACACACCTCCAAGATGACCACTGCCTTGCTAAAGAAGCTGAGAGTAAAGGTGATGGACTGGCCAAGCATGTCTCCAGACCTAAACCCTATTGAGCATCTGTGGGGCATCCTCAGACGGAAGGTGGAGGAGCACAAGGTCTCTAACATCCACCAGCTCCGTGATGTCATCATGGAGGAGGGGAAGAGGACTCCAGTGGCAACCTGTGAAGCTCTGGTGAACTCCATGCCCAAGAGGGTTAAGGCAGTGCTGGAAAATAATGGTGGCCACACAAAACATTGACACTTTGTTCCCAATTTGGACATTTTCACTTAGGGGTGTACTCACTTTTGTTGCCAGCGGTTTAGACATTAATGGCTGTGTGTTGAGTTATTTTGAGGGGACAGAAAATTTACACTGTTATACAAGCTGTACACTCACTACTTTACATTGTAGCAAAGTGTAATTTCTTCAGTGTTGTCACATGAAAAGATAGAAGAAAAGATTTACAAAAATGTACTCACTTTTTTTGAGACACTGTGTGATTTTCTATACATTGTACAAAATAGGAAAATATGGCGACCTTTAGTATCCGTTTTTACCTGTCTACAGGAGAAAACAACTTAATTTGCTATCAATAGAGATACACCTCTAGAATATGTAGTATATGTAGAATACATTTATTTTTAGATTAGTGTGGACACAAGCTATTCCTGCATCCCACTATTCCATGGACTTTTCTGCTGTTTTATGACCTGCCCCCCAGGCTGTTCCTTTGGTATGGATGGGTCATTCCTGCCTCAGCCCCAGATCAGACATTGCTGTCACCCCCTTTATCTCCCTCCCTTTGCAAACCGGGCTAATTTCCAGCTGACTAGTAAGTACTAGACTGCTTGTCTCTCCTAGATCATGTCTTTCATTCCTGTTATGGGAAAATGTTTAATAATTTTTTTTAAATGTTTTTTGCTTTTTCACTATTATAGACATTCCTTATACTGTACTCCTGATGAGTGGACATGTTCCTCGAAATACGTTGAGTTCCATTGCAATTTCTCAAGGATGCCAAGACAGTCTAGTTCTTGCAAATTATACCTATTTTTGGTTGTGTCATTATTGTGCATATACCATCATGCACCAATATAATATCTATTTATGTGTTCTAACATGTGCTTTTTATATGTCAGCTGGTTTTTATGACTTTTTTGTGATTCATTACCATGTACTGTGTTTTTCTGTGATTATGTAGATTTATTCTTGGATTGTAGTAAACTTTCTTTACCATTTACTTCATGTTATTTTGACTCTGGGTAGTGACATGCCTTATTTGAAATCCCATGACCACTGTTTCCTTTTACATATATTATTAGGCTATTTGCTGTGCTGGTTGAGTATTTTCAATCGATTTAAAATAAAAAATGTTGTACTTGTACACTAGATGGCGCTAATTACTATGATGTTTAGAGACATCTAAAGCCAAATGTGGTATTTTAGGTTTTCAAGCAATGGTTGGTTTAATGATGTGGTTTTATTTCATTTAAGTCTTTCAGTATCTACTTTACTCATAAATGCATGAGTATGATCTCAGGTATTTGTATGACACCACCCCGGACATAGTAAACTAAGGAGTCTATGCAAAAAATATGTTTGGTGAGAGTGACAAGCATTGGTCCAGCCATGACATTTTCTGACCATGTTTTATTAAACACAGCAATTCCTATGAACGTCAGCACCAACTAGTGGCGATATTAAGGTATTAAGTCTCCACACCACAAAATGTCCTCAGCCAAAGAGAAGTCAACACGGTACAACACTTCATCCATATCTTTGGTGATCTCTGATCTCCTTATGAACTGTTTCTTACATGATGAAGATCAGCCATGGAGTATATCTGAGGTGTATATCAGGGTGTGCTTCTTCCCCACATGAGAGCTGTGATATCCAGCAACATTCATATAGAAGACATTTCCCATACTCAGGGCACTAATACACCTCAAGGTTTGTGTGGGATCCCTGATGTACAGGAAGACAGGACTTCAGTGAGGAACAATTCCCTCACTCAGGACAGGAAAACGGCTTCTCTCCTGTGTGAGATCTCTGATGTCTGGAAAGTTGGGACTTCACAGAAAAACAATTCCCTCTCCCAGAACTAGAAATGGCTTCTTCCCGGTGTGCAATCTCTGATGTGCGTAAAGATTGTACTTTTGTGAAAAACATTTCCCGCACTCAGGACAGGGATGTGGCTTCTCCCCTGTGTGCAATCTCTGATGTCTGTAAAGATGGGACTTCATTGAAAAACATTTCCTGCAAACAGGACAGGAATACGGCTTCTCCCCCGTGTGAGATTTTTTATGCACATTGAGACCATATTTGGAACGGAAACACTTCCCGCACTCAGTACAGGAAAAGCTTTTATCTGTTGGAAGGACGGCACCGTTCCTCACAGTCTGAGGTACCTCAGGATAAGAGGAATATGATGGTCCATCTACACTGTGTGGTGCCGGATGGACATTTGAGGTAGCCGGGTTTTCTCCTGGACTATACTGTGTGATGTCCTCATCTTCTACTTTACAGTGTGGAGACAAAGTGAGACAATCCTCTGAGGTTTTCCTCATCTCCCGTCCATGTACTAAAATAGAAATAAAAAGATTATAACTAGACATGAGCAGATTGGTTCCCCTAAACCAGGACTCCGCCCACATCAGGCAGCTTTGTCTCCGAGGATCTTACAATTCCCCCCTCAAGGTAACTAGTAAATGGGTCCTCTGATCTCCTACCAGTTAATTTCTTTATTCATGGACCTTAGTCAGAGAGTGAGGAAACAACGAGAACTGTCTTTTATAGGAGTGACCAGTGATGAGGGGATTATAGGACGAGAGTCCCCACCCCCTCTATCACTCATTGCCATCTTCCCAAAACAAAAAGTTTAGCACTTCTTTATTTAGTCCATGATTTAGTCATGAATAACAGCGGGGCTGAGCCCCACCAGAGGTCAGAGAGTGAGGATGGGGGGAGAACAACCAAGATGAAGACTGGACTGATCCTGAAGACCACCATCATTGGGTTATTGACCTTATTCAGAGAGTGAGGAAACAACAAGAACTGTCTTTTATAGCAGTGAAAGTGATGAGGGGATTATAGGACGAGTGTCCCCACCTCCTCTATCACTCATTGCCATCTTCCCAACCCTCATCATTGGGTTATTGACTCCTCCCTCATTATCACTTTCTGTTTAAGGTTCTAGAGTTTGAGGATGTTATCACATTATTACCAACATGTAAAAGTCTGTGCTCCAACCAAATCATCAGATATAAAATGTCCAGCTGGTAGGAAATGGGTGTAACAAAAGAGAATACATATTATGTGTATATATAGCAGTGGGTAGAGGGGAGAGAGCAGAAGTCAGGACTATGTAATGAACAACATATTGTATAAGATACAACAGACAGGACTATATAGTATCAGAATTATGTAATGTACAACATAGAGTATATAGTGCAGGGGTCAGGAGTATGTAATGTACAATAAAAATGATAGCAGGGGTTTGATCGGCTAATTATCTACAGATTGTGCCACATCCTAAATTCAAAATTGAAACAGAGAAGATTCCCCTGGTGGACTTTAAAGGCACATATGAAGGAATATTTAGGAGAGTATATAGAGTAAACAACAGTTTATTCGTTACAAAAAAGTTTCTCAAGTAAATATCAAACAAATAACATGAATAACAAAAAACAGGGAATGCAGTTCCATAGATATAAAACTAGTGATACCAATACGCTTGCACCCGACGCGTTTCGGAGTTGCTTTTGCCTCCTTCTTCAGGGGTGATTGTAAGCTTTGAACAGAAAATTCTGTGTGGGAAATGGCATATGCAACATATATATAGTAAATATGCGTAAAAATCAAACCAAAGAACATATAATTACATAAATATACATTTTTTCGTTTACACTTACATTGGTATCTATAGATATTGGTTATGCATTCCAAAGAGGTTTAAAAGAAGACAAACGTGTTGACACATACTGCCCATCAGACGCGTCCCCTGATCATGGTGTATAGAGCTTTGATGGAGTGTATCCAAAATATTTATATAGCCTCTATCGAGGTGGAGGTAAATAGGTAGAAAAGTATGGGGTAGTTTTACTCCCTTTCAATAGGAAGAAAGGCCCATTGGTCAAGGGCGTATAAAAGTTTGGATCTGAAATCACACTGAGGCCAAATGCGGGTCCTGTAGGTTATGAAAATATATATAGATGAGTACATGTTGGTCAAACATATAAGTAGCTAAGGTAATAGGTAGGAAGTCCTAAGATGTATCCTACCTGGTCAGCCTACAGTATAGGGATCAGCAGCTGGTGATGGGAATAGATCAGGTGAAGCCCAAATGACTGGAGGATCGACATGCGGAAAGAGAAGGGATATATCAAAACCCTGGTTGTGTATTTCTATCAGAGAAAGGGGGGAGGGAGAAAAGAGGGAGGTGAGAGAGAGAAGGGGGGGAGAAAGGAAAAGAGAAAAGGAATGAGGGGACAGGGAGTGAGGGAAAGGAGGTGACGAACAGGAGGGGGAAGGAGAAAAGGAGGGAAAGGGGGAGAGGGAGGAAAGACGGAGAGGAAAAGAAAGAAAGGGTGGGGGGGGAGGGGAGGAGGGGGGAGGGTTTGGGGAAAAGGGGGGAGGGGGGGAAAAAAGGAAAAAGGGGGGGGGAAGGAAGAAGGGGAGGGGGGGGGGGAAGGGGGGGAGGGGGGGTGGGGGGGGGGGAAAGAGGAGGGGGGGAAGAAATAGAGAGGGAAGGAACAGGGAAAGAAAACAGAGAAGAAAGCAGTAGGAAAGGGAGAGAAACACATAGAGGGTACAGGTATCAGTTGAGATTGATGGCTAGTAGTTTTCAGTGATAGAGTCTAAGTCAATAAGTATATTTGGGTTACTTACAATATGTAACAGCAGCTCACACCGACAGCGTCCTGCCCAAAGCAGATGACGCCTGGTGTGAGCAAATGCTGAGTATATAAAGCCCTCCCCACCAATCAGCTGTTGATAGGAAAGAGACAACAGCTGATCGTAGGTGGTGGAGGAGGGACGGACGCGCTCTGACTGGCCCCCCGGGTGGAGCGAGCGCCGCCAGGCCTCCACAGCGCATGCGTGCGCAGACGTCGTGAGGCGTGGCCACGCCTACTGCACCCGCCGGCACGTCTAGCTTCCCCAACGGACTGCGCATGTCCGCTGGGGTCGCAAGATGGAGGACAGTGTGAATAACACTGTACCTCACACAGCGCCGCCGTGAGCCAAGATCGCTCAGGCGGCTTTGTGTGCCGGGCGGAAAAACAGATCACAGTGTAGGGCTAATGCAAGATAGGTTGAAGCACATATATTGTGCCTCTTGTGGAGGGAGAAAAATACTGCATGTATATTCCATTTGGTTACCATAACAGGGGAAGCAATACTGGTGGGCAGCATTATACAGGTTGGGACGGAATGCTCATGGAGGGACACATAATATTGGACAGTAATTACATAAACAGACATAGGGAATGTGTAGCTGAGAGGTACGTCATATAGGTAGGGACCAGGGATATCGCAAAGTCATACGTATATAGAGTCCAGATATCCGTGACCTAGGATATCGTAGTGTACAGTATACAAAATGTATAACAACAGTTTGGTCAGTGACCTAGGGTATCATGGTATACAGTATGCAGAATATATGACAACAGTTTGGGGTGCTCAAAACATGACAGTCTGATGTGTCCTATAATACAATAAAGGTCTCACTTCTGTAAAGATATCATAGTGTACAATATACAAAATGTGTAACAGCAGTTTGGTCAGTGACCTAGGGTATCATAGTATACAGTATGCAGAATATATGGCAACAGTTTGGGGTCCCCAAAACATGACAGTCTGATGTGTCCTATAATACAATAAAGGTCTCACTTCTGTAAAGAAGGTCAATAGGTATAGACCAAGCTAGGCTACTGCATATGTTGTTAGGTTTGGAGCCCCTCCTTTACTACATGATGTAGATAGCAGATAGAGAAGGATCCACCAGACAGACAGAAAAATAACCAGAGAAGTCAGTAGTGGTATCCTCTATATAGAGGATAGTAATAAGCAAGATGTAGATAACTTGATCAAAGGTCCAAGTATGGATATATGATTGGCAAAAACAAAAAGTGAAAGCTGCGCTCAAGGTGAAATATAAAAATATGCAGTGTGGTGAAATCTAAGCAGCCTGCATCGAGATCTAGTCTCCAAATCCCACCAAAGATATTAATACAAAAGAGATGCGGCGCTAAAACATAATTGAGAACTATAGAATGAATTAATATGAAATAATCAATAATAATAGTGCAAGATGAATATAAACAATATCATACATTAATGTCCCAAAAGTTAATTGAAGACAAATACTTGAATAGATAAATGAGTAGAGTCCAAAAACCAAAAAGAAAGTCCGTGATAAATTAGGAAAAAAGTGCCAGAAGGGGCCACAACAAAGATGAAGATGCAGTGGGGGAAATCTTCTGTGGTTCCTCACACCCGAAGTGGAATATCAGATATGCTTACCAGATCCCGTTGACCGCTATTACAGCGGTCAAAAACGGCACAGGGACAATTTGGGGCTCCCCACAACCTCAGCTTAATGGTACCGATAAGCGACAGATGATATCTCAGGATTCAAAGACAAAAGGAACAATCCATCGTGTGATACAGTCTGCACAATCGTTTTATTAAAAAAGGAATTGCACTTACAAAGCATCCATGAAGTGATCAGCATATCGCGTACAAACAACAGTCAGCGTCTCCGTCTGCTGCCTCCGCCTTCCTAGTTCGTATACAGCCCTACACAAGAACGGACGTGGTGACGTCGTAGGCTCCTCCCTGCTTTGTAAGTGCAATTCCTTTTTTAATAAAACGACCAATGGGCCTTTCTTCCTATTGAAAGGGAGTAAAACTACCCCATACTTTTCGACCTATTTACCTCCACCTCGATAGAGGCTATATAAATATTTTGGATACACTCCATCAAAGCTCTATACACCATGATCAGGGGACGCATTTGATGGGCAGTATGTGTCAACACGTTTGTCTTCTTTTAAACCTCTTTGGAATGCATAACCAATATCTATAGATACCAATGTAAGTGTAAACAAAAAAAAAAATGTATATTTATGTAATTATATGTTCTTTGGTTTGATTTTTACGCATATTTACTATATATATGTTGCATATGCCATTTCCCACACAGAATTTTCTGTTCAAAGCTTACAATCACCCCTGAAGAAGGAGGCAAAAGCAACTCCGAAACGCGTCGGGTGAAAGCGTATTGGTATCACTAGTTTTATATCTATGGAACTGCATTCCCTGTTTTTATTCATGTTATTTGTTTGATATTTACTTGAGAAACTTTTTTGTAACGAATAAACTGTTGTTTACTCTATATACTCTCCTAAATATTCCTTCATATGTGCCTTTAAAGTCCACCAGGGGAATCTTCTCTGTTTCAATTTTGAATTTAGGATGTGGCACAATCTGTAGATAATTAGCCGATCAAACCCCTGTTCTCAATTAAACTGGTAGTAGATACCGCTCCCCGCATTAGATCGACAATTATCTCTGTATGGCTATCCAGAACTCTATATGAATACTCTGGATCGCTGATAAAACCTTCTTCGGTTTTGGTTTCTTGTTTTTTACTGCTTAGTAATACTATATTATATATACTCCTTTAGCCTCTTTTCTTATCCACTAATAAGGCAAAAATGACCAATTTTACAGGGGATGGATGGGAAACACTGATGGAGGGCTACTTAAAAGACTTCGGAGACAAGGAATCTGTTGACTCCGAGATATCTTCCCTTTTCTCCAGACTTTCTAAAACTCTGGAGAAAAAATCATTATTTTACTGGCATGTTAGATCCTTTCAGGACTACATTAAAGAAGATATTAACCCTGCAGGATTGCGAGTCCAGATCTTCCCGACACTAGAGCGCCTGGACTCGGAATTTAAAAGCAAGTGGGAACAGGCACTACGGGCATGCTCACAAAGCTTAATGGAACTCCTGATTGAAGAATATAGAAAGAGATCCAATACCCTATATTTAGACATCGTAACCCTCTGCAACAAGCTACAGCAGTTAAAAACGCAGAGACCCCTCACTAATAAAGAAGACAGACTAAAAACACACTTAGAAACATTCAACAAAGATGTACTCATCAAAAAACGACAGAAACTCATCCGTGATAGGAATGCCTTTAAGGATGGAAGGGCCTATAGATGGATTCAAAATAGGGTAAACCAAAATAGAAACTATCAGTATCAGGGACACCAAACTAATCCCTCACAACCCACCCCCAACCCACCTCAAGCCCACACCCAAATATTCCAGAAACCCAACAAGGGACACAGTACCAAACGCACATTTCGTGGTGACCCCAATGAGGGGCAACAAGCAAAGAAATTAACCCTTGATATTCCCAAAAAAACCAACCCGTCCACAGCCACACAAGAATCAACCCTAAAAACATCAAATGCACAGAGCAACATACACACCCCGATAAGGGAAATGAACCCCCAATCCAACCCGTCAACAGTCACAACACTGGACACAATCTCCAATGACCCATCTTTTTTAGAAAAAATTCTGATGGGTGTACAACCCACACAATCCAATCCCAATACCTACACTCAAACAGCACTCTAACTGTCCCTGATACCAATCAAGAACCTAAACCAAACAACCTGAACATTATCAATCTTTCATCCTATGAACTCTCTCATGATGAAACCAATGTCCTGAAAAAAGGTCTAAACTTTTGTCCCAACCAAAATTTGCACAAGTTTGAGATCTATAAGGATCTCCAACTATTCATACGCAAGCTTATTTTAAAAAAACTATACCACAAGCAGGAAAGACCCATTAACTTGACGCCACAGGAACACCAAGCATTAAAGCAACTGGTGTCCCTTCTCGATGAGAATGACCCAACCGATCTCATAGATGAAATGAATCTATCCCAAATACTAGAATCTATCGAAACACCCAACGAACCCCCCAAGGGAAATATCTCTACACTTAAAAAGAAGTCTGATTTCTGTCCTGCGCCAAGTACTCATCCGAACGCAGCGGCATTCCTAAAGCTAGTTGGCAAAGAACTAGATAAGATAAGAATCTATAACAAATCCCCTGAAAATCTTACTACGAATGAAAAGGCAGCACTCAAATCATTGTCAAAAAATGATAGCATTACAATTAAAAATGCAGATAAGGGTGGGAACATTATGGTGTTCGATAATGAAGACTACATTAGGATGTGTAACAGACTGTTGGACAACCGAGAGTGGTATCGCCCTATACCGGCGAGTCTGGTCAGTAAATATAATCGGGACTTCTATACACTGATAGACACGGCATATTCCAACTCTACCATCACTAAAACCCTATGGCAATTTATTAGAAACAACTTCCCACGTACACCGGTTTTCTACTCACTACCTAAAGTCCATAAGGATATAAAAAAAAACCCCGGCAGACCTATCATCTCCGGTATAGGGGCAATCAGTGAAAATGCAAGCAAGCTGATAGACGAAGTACTAAAACCATTTGTCCAGGCCCTCCCCTCCTTCGTTAAAGATACAGTGCACTTCTTACAAATTATTGACAAATTAACAATTCCCGAACATGCTATATTCGTTACGATTGATGTCGAATCCCTTTACAGTTCCATTCCTCATGAGAAGGGTGTAGCAGTCATTAAACATGTTCTCCGTACAGCCAGAGACTTGGACCCTACATATAGTGAGTTCATTACTTCACTATTGGAGTACATTCTTAGTCACAATGTGTTTACCTTTAACGGCTCCCACTACCTCCAGGTGCAGGGGGTTGCGATGGGGACGTGCTGTGCCCCATCGTATGCCAACCTGTACCTGGGGGAGTGGGAGGCCATGTTCCTTAACGATGAGGGCCTGTCGATGTACACGGACCACATATTGTGTTGGTACCGGTACATCGACGGCCTTTTCATCATGTGGGACGGATCGATTGATCTCCTTAGGGAGTGTTTGCTGAGGATGAACCGCAACGACTTCAACCTCAACTTCACTATGCCGTTTGATAAACAGTGCGTTACATTCCTTGACGTAGAGGTATGCAGGGGTGAGGAAGGCAACATTATAAGCAAACTATACAGGAAATCTACCGCAAGTAATGCCATTTTGCATGCGAGTAGTTTTCACCCCAAACCCCTCCTTAATTCTATCCCATATAGTCAGTACCTGAGAGTAAAACGAAACTGCTCCGACAATAACACCTTCAGACTAGAGGCAAATAAGCTACGTGACAGGCTACTACTAAGAGGGTACTCCCATGCGTCACTGAAACGCTCCTTCAAAAAAGCCCTGATGCAACCAAGAGAGGAGCTATTATACCCCAAAAAAGGGGCATATAGGCATCTAGTAAGCATGGAAACCTGCGATCCCGATCTCCCACTGGGGAGACATACTCTAACAGTACACAATGGCAAATGCCCAAAAATTAAATTTCTTATCTTAGATCGGGTACATCCAGAATCGAGGGGAGGGGACTGGAACAAGACCCTTTTACAGCTAGAGTCCCGGTGGATATATAATTTAAGAGCCACCCAACCCCCAGGCTTAAATGAAACCATTTGGTTTAAGCCCTTTCTTGAGGGTTTTTCATCGGGCGGTAGAGAGCAGTAGAGAAGATAACCTCACAGACAATCATATATCCATACTTGGACCTTTGATCAAGTTATCTACATCTTGCTTATTACTATCCTCTATATAGAGGATACCACTACTGACTTCTCTGGTTATTTTTCTGTCTGTCTGGTGGATCCTTCTCTATCTGCTATCTACATCATGTAGTAAAGGAGGGGCTCCAAACCTAACAACATATGCAGTAGCCTAGCTTGGTCTATACCTATTGACCTTCTTTACAGAAGTGAGACCTTTATTGTATTATAGGACACATCAGACTGTCATGTTTTGGGGACCCCAAACTGTTGCCATATATTCTGCATACTGTATACTATGATACCCTAGGTCACTGACCAAACTGCTGTTACACATTTTGTATATTGTACACTATGATATCTTTACAGAAGTGAGACCTTTATTGTATTATAGGACACATCAGACTGTCATGTTTTGGGCACCCCAAACTGTTGTCATATATTCTGCATACTGTATACCATGATACCCTAGGTCACTGACCAAACTGTTGTTATACATTTTGTATACTGTACACTACGATATCCTAGGTCACGGATATCTGGACTCTATATACGTATGACTTTGCGATATCCCTGGTCCCTACCTATATGACGTACCTCTCAGCTACACATTCCCTATGTCTGTTTATGTAATTACTGTCCAATATTATGTGTCCCTCCATGAGCATTCCGTCCCAACCTGTATAATGCTGCCCACCAGTATTGCTTCCCCTGTTATGGTAACCAAATGGAATATACATGCAGTATTTTTCTCCCTCCACAAGAGGCACAATATATGTGCTTCAACCTATCTTGCATTAGCCCTACACTGTGATCTATTTTTCCGTCCGGCACACAAAGCCGCCTGAGCGATCTTGGCTCACGGCGGCGCTGTGTGAGGTACAGTGTTATTCACACTGTCCTCCATCTTGCGACCCCAGCGGACATGCGCAGTCCGTTGGGGAAGCTAGACGTGCCGGCGGGTGCAGTAGGCGTGGCCACGCCTCACGACGTCTGCGCACGCATGCGCTGTGGAGGCCTGGCGGCGCTCGCTCCACCCGGGGGGCCAGTCAGAGCGCGTCCGTCCCTCCTCCACCACCTACGATCAGCTGTTGTCTCTTTCCTATCAACAGCTGATTGGTGGGGAGGGCTTTATATACTCAGCATTTGCTCACACCAGGCGTCATCTGCTTTGGGCAGGACGCTGTCGGTGTGAGCTGCTGTTACATATTGTAAGTAACCCAAATATACTTATTGACTTAGACTCTATCACTGAAAACTACTAGCCATCAATCTCAACTGATACCTGTACCCTCTATGTGTTTCTCTCCCTTTCCTACTGCTTTCTTCTCAGTTTTCTTTCCCTGTTCCTTCCCTCTCTATTTCTTCCCCCCCTCCTCTTTTTTCCCCCCCACCCCCCCTCCCCCTTCCCCCCTCCCCCCCCCCCCCCGCCGCCGCCCCCCTCCCCTTCTTCCTCCCCCCCCCCTTTTTTCCTTTTTTCCCCCCCTCCCCCCTTTTCCCCAAACCCTCCCCCCTCCTCCCCTCCCCCCCCCACCCTTTCTTTCTTTTCCTCTCCGTCTTTCCTCCTTCTCCCCCTTTCCCTCCTTTTCTCCTTCCCCCTCCTGTTCGTCACCTCCTTTCCCTCACTCCCTTTCCCCTCATTCCTTTTCTCTTTTCCTTTCTTCCCCCCTTCTCTCTCTCACCTCCCTCTTTTCTCCCTCCCCCCTTTCTCTGATAGAAATACACAACCAGGGTTTTGATATATCCCTTCTCTTTCCGCATGTCGATCCTCCAGTCATTTGGGCTTCACCTGATCTATTCCCATCACCAGCTGCTGATCCCTATACTGTAGGCTGACCAGGTAGGATACATCTTAGGACTTCCTACCTATTACCTTAGCTACTTATATGTTTGACCAACACGTACTCATCTATATATATTTTCATAACCTACAGGACCCGCATTTGGCCTCAGTGTGATTTCAGATCCAAACTTTTATACGCCCTTGACCAATGGGCCTTTCTTCCTATTGAAAGGGAGTAAAACTACCCCATACTTTTCTACCTATTTACCTCCACCTCGATAGAGGCTATATAAATATTTTGGATACACTCCATCAAAGCTCTATACACCATGATCAGGGGACGCGTCTGATGGGCAGTATGTGTCAACACGTTTGTCTTCTTTTAAACCTCTTTGGAATGCATAACCAATATCTATAGATACCAATGTAAGTGTAAACGAAAAAATGTATATTTATGTAATTATATGTTCTTTGGTTTGATTTTTACGCATATTTACTATATATATGTTGCATATGCCATTTCCCACACAGAATTTTCTGTTCAAAGCTTACAATCACCCCTGAAGAAGGAGGCAAAAGCAACTCCGAAACGCGTCGGGTGCAAGCGTATTGGTATCACTAGTTTTATATCTATGGAACTGCATTCCCTGTTTTTATTCATGTTATTTGTTTGAAATAAAAATGATACAGTGTAAGGGTCAGGACTCATAATATTGGTAATCTGTAATTAGTGGAAGCATAAATGTTTCCTTGAAACAAGTTGCAGAGGTCCCACACCACTGCCTCCCATCTCCTGAGACTGCACTCAGTGACTTGTATCTGACATTATACAGACATATCCCTCCACCTGGCACAGCCAGCAAAATACAAAGCAAGTAACCCTGGGAGAATTGTACTATCAGAGATCTTGCTAGAGCATTGCATGGGGAAGGAGACCCAAAGTACGTACCCCAGGTGCCTAGTTCTAGTAACACCTATTATGAAAATCAATATTTTGCCATCCAGATGAACCCCAGAATCTCCATAAATCCAGTCTAGATACATAAATTGTGTCTGCAGCACAGAGAAGGAAGATTATCCGAGAGAAATACAGGAATACAGGACGGGGAACACAGCTCAGGAAAGTGACCAGGGGATTACAGGCTGATATCACCCAGTCCCCGCCCTACTCTGGACCAATCAGTGAGCAGTATGGGTGGAGGAATGTATTTAGTGTTAATGACCCACCTGTGCTGATCTCTGTAGGAGTGTCCTCCTCTATAAATGTCCCCGTTATTCCATCCTCCTCCATAGACTGCTGATCATCCCTCACATACCTCTCTTCTTCTTCTGCTTTAACCTCAAATTCTATATTGATCAGTTCTTCACTCTAAACCAAGAAAATTAGTGAATATCATCTATAATAAATAAGCTTTATTATTACAACAAAAAAAATTCACACATTGTCTCCATGAGTCTGTGTTTTATAAGCTCCGTCCCACCAACCTTATAACAGTGAGGGATGGTGTGACCTTCCTGTGTGGAATCCCGGGAATACAGAGGATGGGGACATCTCTCTGGTGGGTTTATGTAGCTGGATGACTCCACCATGGTGTCCTGGTACAGATCTTTGTGTTCTTTTAAAGACTCCTCCATCACCCCATCCTCATCATCCTCCTCTTTTATGTCTTCTTTAATTTCAACTCTAAAATCTCTCAGGTTTCCACTCTTAATATAGAATAAAAATTACATCAATGGTAACAATGCAGATAATGTACAGATCCTAATGATACTATCAGTGATTGTTCCTCATCTACCTGATGATGATGAGGGATGGTGTGATCTTCCTGTGTGGAATCCCGGGAATACAGAGGACGGGGACATCTCTCTGGTGGGTTCCCATTACTGGATCCATCTGTAGGAAACACACACACTGACTGAATACATTGTTTCTATGTGTTTATCAGATGATGGGGGATCTAGGTGGAGCCTCCGTACTGCTCTCTCCTTTACAATAAAGTCTCCTCTTACCCGGTGATGTGAGGGGCGGCTGATTGTCCATCATGACGTCCTTGTAGAGATCCTTGTGTCCTTCTAAATACTCCCACTCCTCCATGGAGAAATAGACAGTGACATCCTGACACCTTATAGGAACCTGACACACACAATGATACAGTCACCATCCAGACATATCCCTTGTCTGTTACTAGTGTTAGGCGGTTTGGACCGAGCAAAAGTTCGACCCGAACATCACCCGTTTGGCGAACACCCAAATTTGCACAGTACTCAGTGGGATGTTCGCCCGCTCAGCGCCCCACACTTTACACGCTGCACAGTGAATAGCTGGTTGTTAAGGAGCAGGGTCGGGAAGCCAGCTGCTGCATTCTTAACAATGAATGAGTCATCAATTGTCAACGGGCTTCCCTGCTGACAGCTGAATGAAAAAAAAAAACATTGCCGGAAATAGAATCATCTTAATAAAAAGACATGTGGGGTCCCCCCAATTCATACCAGGCCCTTTGGGACCAGTGCATGCTGGGTCAGTGATGTCACAAGGGAGTGGGGCCCATCAGATGGCTTCACCCGCCTCTTACCTATATAAAAAATGTCAAATGGCAGAGCAGGCATTCGGCGGTTGGCCTTCATTGTGTGCAGAGCATATGGATCTACATTGGGGGGACATTGTTTTATTTTTTTAATAAACTAATTGTTAAAAAATGTGTTTTTATTGCTTTTTGACACTTTTTGGGTGAATGGTTAGGGGTACATATACTCATTCATATGGGGGGGTCAGGATCTGGGGCTTCCAGTTTCTGATATGCCACAGCTCAGTGTTGTTGGGAAGAGGCCCTTGTCCCCATCAACATGGGGACAAGGTGATTTGGGGTGGGGAGGGCAGAGCCCCCTGCCCCAAAGCAACCAAACATGTCGAGGGCATGCGGCCTAGTATGGTTCAGGAGAGGGGGTGCTCGCTCGTCCCCCCCCTTCCCGACCTTCCGTGCTGCATGCTTGGATAAGGGACTGGATTTTGGGGGGACTACATGCCGTTTTTTAAAAGATTTTGAAATGGGGTTAAAATCTACACCACACTCAAAGGGCCTGGTATGTTATGGGGGCCCCACACTGTTTTTTTTTTTCCATAATTTTTATTATTCCCGGCATGCTCCTTAGCAACCGCATGAAAATTACCGCTCAATTAAAAAAAACGCCACATTCGTTATTTATATCTCAAAATTCTTAGTAAATTGCACTTTCAAAAACGAAATTACCGCAAGTGCTATTTTACCGCATTTTATTGGCCTTTATTTATCACAAATTGAATTGACACCTATTTCTCTGTTCTGGTGCAAACCAAACCTGGGGGTGTTTGGCCCAACTCTATCTTTTACTGGATAATGTCCCAGAATTCCCAGCACCGCTCACCTCTCCTGTCAGCAGCTTCATCATCTTCTTGGTGACTTCTAGAATCTTCTGCATGTTGTATCTCTCTGGTTTTAGGGAGTCACATGGAGGCACTGTGATGGTCATATGATCACCTGACTTCACAAGAGGAAATCTCTGTATTGAGGAACCAATAGGAATATCATGTTAGAATCCCAGAATCCTCCTCACCTCTCTGGTCAGGTCTGTGTTTTATTAATAGAGATAAGAGTGATGTCATGTGACCTCCCAGAATCCTCCTCACCTCTCCGGTCAGGTCTGTGTTTTATTAATAGAGATAAGAGTGATGTCAAAACTCACCAATGACCTACTAACTGCTAAAACCAAATGGCCATTACTCCATACTCATACTTTTAGACCTCTCTGTTGCCTTCAACACAGTTGACCACCTGCTGCTCCTCAGCAAACTACACTCCCTTGGCCTCTGTGATTCTGCTTTATCCTGGTTCTCCTCATACCTATCTGAGCACACTTTCAGTGTCGCGTACAACTGCATTTTTCCTTGGTTGGGGTACCCCAAGGCTCTGTCCTTGGGCCCCTCCTATTCTTGCTCTATACCTCTTCCCTGGGTAGTTGATAACCTCCCAGGGCTTCCAATACCACCTCTACGCCGATGACACCCAGATCTATCTCTCCACTCCTCAACTCACCCCCTCGGTCTCCTCACGGATCTCAAACTTCCTGAATGACATATCGGTATGGATGTCACATCACTTTCGCAAACTCATTTTTTCTAAAACTGATCTTGTAATATTTCCTCCTTTCCAGTCCCCCCCCTGACTTTACCATTAAGATCAACAGCACAACCATTGGTCCCTCCTCACATGCCAGGGTCCTGGATGTAATCCTTGACTCTGGCCTCTCCTTCAGCCCCAACATCCAATCACTGGCTAAATCCTGCCGCCTTAACCTCCGCAACAACTCCAGAATTCGACCCTTCCTGACTAATGACACCACAAAGCAACTTATTCACTCCTTGATTATTTCCCGCCTTGACTACTGCAACTCTCTCCTTAATGCCCTACCCTTATGCAGGCTATCCCCCCTTCAGTCTATTATGATTGCTGCTGCTAGACTAATACACCTCACTATTCGATCTGTGATGGCTGCCCCTCTCTGCCAATCCCTTCACTGGCTTCCCCTACCCCACCGTATAAATTTCAAAATGCTAACCACAACATACAAGGCCATTCACAACATCGCCTCCATCTACATCACCAACCTCATCTGCAGATATCACCCTAATCGTCCCCTCCGCTCCTCCCAGGACCTCCTGCTCTCTAGCTCCTTTGTTACCTCCTCTCATTCTCACCTTCAGGACTTCTCCAGAGCCTCTCCCATCCTCTGGAACTCCCTGCTCCGGTATATCCAATCAGCCCCTAACCTGTCCACCTTTAGGAGATTCCTGAAAACTCACTTATTCAGGGAAGCCTATCCCACACCCACCTAACAACTGTCCCCGAGCCACCCCCATCAAATCATCCCCCGCATCTATTACCTTTTATACCACCACCCCCTCCCTTTAGAATGTAAGCTCTACGAGCAGGGTCCTCCTGTCCCTTCTGTATTGGACTGTACTGTAATTGTGCTGTCCCCCCTCTACATTGTAAAGCACTGCGTAAACTGTTGGCGCTATATAAATCGTGTATAATAATAATAATGTCATGTGACCTCCCAGAATCCTCCTCACCTCTCCGGTCAGGTCTATGTTTTATTAATTGAGATAGGAGTGATGTCATGTGACCTCCCAGAATCCTCCTCACCTCTCCGGTCAGGTCTGTGTTTTATTAATAGAGATAAGAGTGATGTCATGTGACCTCCCAGAATCCTCCTCATCTCCGGTCAGGTCTGTGTTTTATTAATAGAGATAAGAGTGATGTCATGTGACCTCCCAGAATCCTCCTCACCTCTCTGGTCAGGTCTGTGTTTTATTAATAGAGATAAGAGTGATGTCATGTGACCTCCCAGAATCCTCCTCACCTCTCCGGTCAGGTCTGTGTTTTATTATTAGAGATAAAATTGATGTCATGTGACCTCCCAGAATCCTCCTCACCTCCCCGGTCAGGTCTGTGTTTTATTAATAGAGATAAGAGTGATGTCATGTGACCTCCCAGAATCCTCCTCACCTCTCCGGTCAGGTCTGTGTTTTATTAATAGAGATAAGAGTGATCTCATGTGACCTCCCAGAATCCTCCTCGCCTCTCCGGTCAGGTCTGTGTTTTATTAATAGAGATAAGAGTGATGTCATGTGACCTCCCAGAATCCTCCTCACCTCTCCGGTCAGCAGGTAGATGATCTCCAGGGTGAAGTTTAGTATCTTCTCAGTCATGTGACTCCGGTCCTCCTCCGTCCTCATTGGTGCCATCATTTGATCTATACAGGTCTCCTTGTAGACGGATAACTTTGGGAAATAAAAGTAAGAATTATTTGGATGGTATTGGTCACACAATAATAGGATGTAGTTGTGAGGGGGGAATAGGAGGGTTGCTGTGTTAAGGAAATTAGCATCTAGGTTAGATTCTTGACTGAAGGTTGGCAAACGTCAGATGGAGACCAGTATGTCAGCAAAAACTAATCTGGTTTATTGATACAATATGCTCATCTTTTATTTGATTATACGTGGGCATATATTTTCATTAATAACTGCATATTTGGGCGTATACACCAGCCACCTGTTGAATTGCTTGGTAACACAAATAGCTAATCATGGCAGCAACTCAATGCATTTAGGCATCTAGACGAGGTGAAGATGACTTGCTGATGTTCAAACTGAACATCAGAATGGGGAAGAAAGGGGATTAAAGTGACTTTAAACGTGGCATGTTTGTTGGTGCCAGGTGGGCTGGTCTGAGTATTTCAAAAACAGCCAATCTTTTGGGACTTTTACACACAACCATCTCTCAAGTTTATAGAGAATGATGGGGGAAAAGAGAAAATATCCAGTAAAAGGCAGTTGTGTGGAGGAAAATGCCTTGTTGATGTCAGAGGTCAGAGGAGAATGGGCAGACTGGTTCCAGATGATAGAAAGACAACAGTAACTCAAATAACCACTCGTTACACCCAAGGTATGCAGAATACCATCTCTGAATGCACAACACATCCAAACTTGAAGGGGCACACTATGGGACCCTTAGTACCAATTGAGCATGGTTTAAACACCACGACCTACCTGAGTATTGTTGCTGACCATGTCCATCCCTTTATGACTACAGTGTCCCCATCTTCTGATGGCTCCTTCCAGCAGGATAATGCACCATGTCACAAAGCTCCAATCATCTCACCACTGGACAATGAGGTCCCTGTCCTCCAATGGTCTCCACACTCACCACATCTGTACCTAATAAGTGGCCGGTGAGTGTACATTCAATAATAATTTACAGCAACACTTTTCAGAATAGATGATTCTTCATTATTCTCATCATGTCAAAGTACAATTCACGTAGGCTTCTCTTCAAATAAATCTTTAACTATTATTTAAACAGTGCATATTTAACTTAGCAAAAGTAAGCAGGCAGAATAAACCATCTTGTTGATTTAAGGAGGTATATTGTGTATATAGAAGATTAAGCTAACAAATTGCAAATGTGATTTCTAGGTTAAAGGTTTTTAGGCCTTTCGAATAGTAGTTCAGCCTATAATTATAATCAGCACATAATTATAATCTATATAACCATGTAACACACTGTACCCAAATGTATTTATTATTTTTTTTTAGATTGATAGAGCTTTCTTTTGTTGGTGTTTAATCCACACTAGGTTTTTAGTTTTTTGGGAAAAAAAACAGAAATTAAAAAAAAAGAAGAAATTCTTTGTTTCTGTTATAAGATTTTGCAGATAAATAATCTTTCTTCATAAATTTAGGCCACAATGTGTTCTGATATATTTCTGTGGTAAAAATAGCCAAAAACAGTGTACAGTATATTATTTAGTATATTATTTAGTCTGTGTGAAAGTTAAAGAGTCCACAAACGTTGGGATATACAGTTGTGCTCATAAGTTTACATACCCTGGCAGACTTTTTGATTTCTTGGGCGTTTTTCAGAGAATATGAATGATAACACAACAACTTTTCTTTCACTCATGGTTAGTGTTTGGCTGAAGCCATTTATTATCAATCAACTATGTTTACTCTTTTTAAATCATAATGGCAACAGAAACTACCCAAATGACCCTGATCAAAAGTTTACATACCCCCATTCTTAATACCGTGTATTGCCCTCTTTAGCATCAATGATAGCTTGAAGTCTTTTGTGGTATTTGTGGATGAGGCTCTTTATCTTCTCAGATGGTAAAGCTGCCCATTCCTCTTGGCAAAAAGCCACCAGTTCCTGGAAATTCTTGGGCTGTATTGCATGAGCGGCATGTTTGAGATCTCCCCAGAGTGGCTCAATGATATTGAAGTCAGGAGACTGAGATGGCCACTCCAGAACCTTCACTTTATTCTGCTGTAGCCAATGGCAGGTCGACTTGGCCTTGGTGTTTTGGATCAGTGTTGCCAACCCCCTGAACTAAAATTTACTGGCAGGACCCCAAATTTACAAACACCACCAATTTTTTTTGCTGGCGAAAATCATGACATTTACTGGCAGAGCCACATTTTTCACTGGCAATGCAAAAAAGTACCTACAATGCCTGTTTTCAGTGCTAAACAGTGCAAATATCACTATGTAAACTATAAACATGTAGCTCGTACTATTAGCAATGTGTTTAAGTAAAACAAGAGTCAAAAAACATATTTCTTCATTTACATGGTACAGGAGGGGGTCAGAGGCTATGCAGACAGAATACAGGGGTCAGAGGCTGTGCAGACAGCAAACAGGGGTCAGAGGCTGTGCGGACAGAATACAGGGGTCAGAGGCTGTGCGGACAGAATACAGGGGTCAAAGGCTGTGCAGACAGAGTATAGGGGGTCAGAGGTTGTGCAGACAGAATACAGGGGTCAGAGGCTGTGCGGACAGAATACAGGGGTCAGAGGCTGTGCGGACAGAATACAGGGGTCAGAGGCTGTGTGGACAGAATACAGGGGTCAGAGGCTGTGGGGACAGAATACAGGAGTCAGATGTTGTGCAGACAGAATACAGGGGTCAGAGGCTGTGGGGACAGAATACAGGAGTCAGATGTTGTGCAGACAGAATACAGGGGTCAGAGGCTGTGCGGACAGAATACAGGGGTCAGAGGCTGTGCGGACAGAGTACAGGGGGTCAGAGGTTGTGCGGACAGAATACAGGGGTCAGAGGCTGTGTGGACAGAATACAGGAGTCAGATGTTGTGCAGACAGAATACAGGGGTCAGAGGCTGTGCGGACAGAATACAGGGATCAGAGGCTGTGAGGACAGAGTATAGGGGGTCAGAAGCTGTGCGGACAGAATACAGGGGTCAGAGGCTGTGTGGACAGAATACAGGGGTCAGAGGCTGTGTGGACAGAATACAGGGGTCAGAGGCTGTGTGAACAGAGTACAGGGGGTCAGAGGCTGTGCGGACAGAGTACAGGGGTCAGAGGCTGTGTGAACAGAGTACAGGGGGTCAGAGGCTGTGCGGACAGAGTACAGGGGTCAGAGGCTGTGCGGACAGAGTACAGGGGGTCAGAGGCTGTGCAGACAGAATACAGGAGTCAGATGTTGTGCAGACAGAATACAGGGGTCAGAGGCTGTGCGGACAGAATACAGGGGTCAGAGGCTGTGCGGACAGAGTATAGGGGGTCAGAAGCTGTGCGGACAGAATACAGGGGTCAGAGGCTGTGTGAACAGAATACAGGGGTCAGAGGCTGTGTGAACAGAGTACAGGGGGTCAGAGGCTGTGGGGACAGAATACAGGAGTCAGATGTTGTGCAGACAGAATACAGGGGTCAGAGGCTGTGTGAACAGAATACAGGGGTCAGAGGCTGTGTGAACAGAGTACAGGGGTCAGAGGCTGTGTGAACAGAGTACAGGGGTCAGAGGCTGTGCGGACAGAATACAGGGGACAGAGGCTGTACAGACAGAGTATAGGGGGTCAGAAGCTGTGCGGACAGAATACAGGGGTCAGAGGCTGTGTGAACAGAATACAGGGGTCAGAGGCTGTGTGAACAGAGTACAGGGGGTCAGAGGCTGTGCAGACAGAGTACAGGGGTCAGAGGCTGTGCGGACAGAATACAGGGGTCAGAGGCTGTGTGAACAGAATACAGGGGTCAGAGGCTGTGTGAACAGAGTACAGGGGTCAGAGGCTGTGTAAACAGAGTACAGGGGTCAGAGGCTGTGCAGACAGAGTACAGGGGTCAGAGGCTGTGCGGACAGAATACAGGGGTCAGAGGCTGTGCGGACAGAGTACAAGGGGGTCAGAGGCTGTGCGGACAGAATACAGGGGTCAGAGGCTGTGCGGACAGAATACAGGGGTCAGAGGCTGTGTGGACAGAATACAGGGGTCAGAGGCTGTGCGGACAGAGTAAAGGGGGTCAGAGGCTGTGCGGACAGAATACAGGGGTCAGAGGCTGTGCAAACAGAGTATAGGGGGTCAGAGGCTGTGCAGACAGAATACAGGGGTCAGAGGCTGTGCGGACAGAATACGGGGGTCAGAGGCTGTGCGGACAGAATACGGCGGTCAGAGGCTGTGCGGACAGAATACAGGGGTCAAAAGCTGTGCGGACAGAATACAGGGGTCAGAGGCTGTGCGGACAAAATACATGGGGTCAGAGGCTGTGCGGACAGAATACAGGACGGGGTCAGTCTCTGCTCCTGCTCAGTCGCTCTGTCCTCCCTCCTCCTCCTCCTCCATACTTGGCTCAGTATAGCACAATACATCTGAGGTGACGTCTGACTGACCTGGATGGATGGATGGAATTTGAAGCAGCTTTCCTTTTCTAGTCCTTATGGATGCTCTGAGCAGCAGGAAGCACCTCTGCATTGTGACATCAGGATCCTTCATGTTGTTTTGCTGCCAAGTAGCAGGACAGTGACCCTGCAGCATGCTAACCCAGCAGCGGGCACAGCGCACTGAGATCCCAGCTGCAGATTGTGCCCACTGACACATGCCATGTCTAGCCAATAGGTACCCCCCACCACCTGGCACTGCATGGAATACAGGCACCGAGTAAGTGTCATCTGCAGGGGGGGAGGGTGACATCAGCAGGCACAGGCATCATTGACCTCCCCGGACCCTTGCGGTGGTGAGGCGCCGCCGAGAACGAGCGCCAGCTATTCAAAAATGGCACCAGTGACATTACATCACTGCACATGTGCCCGCCCATGGCACCCGGCCGAGTGTGTACAAGTTCTCCCGAACCCGGCAGACTTTGTAACGGCGCATGTGCAGTAGTGCTGTCAGCCTGCAGCCATCTTTTTTACGGGCACCACTGCCCGTAACGGACATTTACGGGCGCCCTGAAAATAGCGTTAAATTTACGGGCTGCCCGTAAATTAACAGGTGGTTGGCATCCCTGTTTTGCATCCTTGTCATGTTGGAATGTCCAAGTACGTCCCATGCGCAGCTTCCTGGCTGATGAATGCAAATGTTCCTCCAGTATTTTTTGATAACATACTGCATTCATCTTGCCAACAATTTTGACCAAATTTCCTGTGCCTTTGTAGCTCACACATCCCAAAAACATCAGTGATCCACCTCTGTGTTTCACAGTAGGAATGGTGTACCTTTCATCGTAGGCCTGGTTGACTCCTCTCCAAATCAGCGATTATGGTTGTGGCCAAAAAGCTCAATTTTGGTCTCATCATTCCAAATGACTTGGTGCCAGAAGGTTTGAGGCTTGTCTCTGTGCTGTTTGGCATATTGGTGCCAGAAGGTTTGAGGCTTGTCTCTGTGCTGTTTGGCATATTGTAGGATACTTTGTGGCATTTGCGTAGTAATGGCTTTCTTCTGGCAATTTGACCATGCAGCCCATTTTTTTTCAAGTGCCTCCTTATTGTGCATCTTGAAACAGCCACACCACATGTTTTCAGAGTGTCCTGTATGTCACCTGAAGTTATTTGTGGGTTTTTCTTTGCATCCCGAACAATTTTCCTGGCAGTTGTGGCTGAAATATTAGTTGACCGTGGTTTGGTTTCAACAGAACCCCTAATTTTCCACTTCTTGATTAGAGTTTGAACACTGCTGATTGGCATTCTCAATTCCTTGGATATCTTTTTATATCCCTTTCCTGTTTTATACAGTTCAATTACCTTTTCCCGCAGATCCTTTAACAATTCTTTTGCTTTTCCCATGACTTAGAATCCAGAAATGTCAGTGCAGCACTGGATGAAAGATGCAAGGGTCTGTCAGGGGTCCAGAAACTCATTGACCTTTTATACACACACAATAGTTACAAGAAAACAGATCACAGGTGAGGATGGTTACCTTTAATAGCCATTCAAACCCCTTTGTGTCAACTTGTGTGCATGTTATCAGGCCAAAATCACCAGGGTATGTAAACTTTTGATCAGGGTCATTTGGGTAGTTTCTGTTGCCATTAAGATTTAAAAAGAGTAAACACAGTTGATTGATAATAAATGGCTTTAGCCAAACACTAACCACGAGTGAAAGAAAAGTTTTTGTGTTATCATTCATATTCTCTGAAAAAAGGCCAAGAAATCAAAAATTCTGCCAGGGTATGTAAACCTATGAGCACAACTGTAGATTTGAAAATTGATCATTACTCAAGTTACTAAAACAATATACCTCGATCTCAGGCCTAAAAGTGAATCACTCGAAATCCCAAGCCCTCAATGTTTTACTACCAACGCATATAACCCGTGCCCTACGGAACTCGTACACATTCAAGTGGCAAGACACAGCCCTCCCTTACCTGGGTATCTTCCTCACCCCATCACTAGCTACATTATACAAAAATAATTATCCCCCACTGTTTAAAAAATTATTAGAGGATCTCAAACGATGGTCAAATAACCCTCCGTCTTGGTTCGGTCGGCTGTACTCAGTAAAAATGACTATTCTACCGAAGGTATTATACTTGTTTAGGACTCTTCCCATAGCAATTGATAGATCAGACCTGGCGAAGTTTCAGAATAAGCTTCTGGAGTTTATCTGGGGGAATAAAAGGCCCAGGGTGAATAGACGAACATTATACACTCCCAAATTAAAAGGCGGTCTAGGAGTTCCAGACCTGATAAAATATTATCATGCAGCACAATTATCACAGTTGGTTCGGTTCCATACCCGACAATCAAATCCACTTTGGATGACTATGGAAACGGCGCTATTCCCAAACAAGGAGATTAGCCACTTAATGTGGCTGAAAACGAAGGATAGACCGACAATAATGTGTCCGACTCTGTCCTTTTCATTAAACTTGTGGGATAGACTAGCTACCACCTACAATTTCAAATCTCCACAAGCCCCATTAGCCCCAATATTAAACAACCCTATGTTCACCCCGGGCCTTCGTCCCCATGAATTTAAATGGTGGACCAATAAGGGGTTACTACGGATAGCTGATCTATGTGACCATAGAGGGATTATGTCGAAACAGGTTTTGCAAGAAAAGTACCAATTACCAAATTCAGAAATATTTCGCTATTCTCAGATAGCGCATTTCCTAACTACGCTGAATCGTAGCTCAGATTTAACCGAATACACCCAAATGGAAAATTTTTGCAGAACTATAGACAAACACTCGGGTCATATTTCCTTGATATATAGCATCTTATCATCACCATCCCAGAAATTGTTCCATATGCAAAAATGGGAAAACGATATAGGTATCAGCTTAACAGATGAAGACTGGAACAAACTGTCTCTCCAAGCATCCAAAACATACATTAATACTTCTCTAATAGAAGCTAACTATAAAGTTCTGATGAGATGGTATATGGTTCCAGCGAGAGTGGCAGCTTTTGTTCCGGGGGCCTCCCCGCAGTGCTTTAGGGGTTGCAATATTGAAGGCACCATGATGCACATCTGGTGGACTTGCCCAAAGGTGCGTCGATTCTGGATCCGCACGTATAATTTTATATACTCATTAACCCAAGTGAACCTTATTAAGTCACCTTTACAGGCACTGTTGGGACGTCCAGTAGAGGGAGCATCGAAACATAAGCGGAAACTTATAACTTTTATATTTGTAGCTGCTAGGATAGCGATAGCTAAATCTTGGAAGTCTCCAACGATTCCCTTTCATCTTATAAAATCCAAACTGTCTTGGATTATGGTAAATGAACGTCTCTCTGCTATTCTAAATGACAAAATGACATTATTTGAAAGAATATGGGACCCTTGGATAGAATACATTTCGAATAAATAAAACGAGGGATTCTTAGGAATCCCTTGCTCTGCGACAGGGGTGCACCTCTCTCACTTCCTTCTATCTTCTACTTTTCACTTTCCTATTTCTTTCTTTCCCCTTTCCTAATTATATAAAATAATCCTTGCAGATCAGAAAGTTAATGGAGACTTTAGGGCTGCTATGAGAGTTAAATTAAAAGGTTACACCAGGTAGAGGAGTCAGGGAGAGAGAATTCTCCTAAGGCGACTCCCCATATTTTCCATGACACAAAACACATTCAGCTAACCCTTATGAGTATGGGGATACCACATGTGAGACTTTTTCACAGCCTAACCACACATAGGGGCCCAAAATCCAAGGAGCACCTTCAATAATTTTAGGGACATAAATTACACATCTAATTTCCTGACTACCTATCACATTTTTGGAGGCCCTGGAGCATCAGGACAGTAGAAACACCTACAAAATGAAAACATTTTAGTGAGTAAACACTCCAAGGTATTTTTTAAGAGGCATGGTTAGTCTTTTGAAGACCTAATTTTATTGCCACAAGTTTTTGGAAAATGCAGACAGAAAAATGAAAATGTATTTCTTTTTACACAAAACTTGTAGTTTAACCACTTCCCACCTGTCGTATGCCCAGCCGCAGGGTGGTTCTATTATCCTGACTGGGCGCCATATGACATCCAACAAAATAAGCTGCTCGTGCGGGGCGCGCAGCATGGCGATCGGTGGTGTGGTGTGTATCGCTCTGACACACTGCATTTCTGATCCCGGTAAAGGGTCTATGGCGTCGGCTCTTTACCAAGTGATCAAACTAATTACAGCTAATTACATGGTAACCAGGAAGTGCAGTTTATCGGCTTTTCCTCTATTCGCGCTGACAAGGTGTGAGTAGTGGAGAGCCGATTAGTAGTTGTTCTGACAGGGGGGTCTGTGCTGATAATAAGCACATTGATTACCAGTGCAGACCCATCAAGGATGTCCACTAGAGCCCACCAGAGATACCAACCCGTGCCCACCAGGGATGCCAATTAGTGCCCTTCAAGAATGCCAATCAGTGTCCATTAGGGGATGCCAATCAGTGCCCATCAGTAATGCCTGTCAGTGTCTCCTCATCAGTGCTGCCTATCAGTGCCCATCTGTGCTGCCTATCAGTGCCCATCAGGGCCACCTATAAGCGCCCATCAGTGCTGCATATCAGTGCTCATCAGTGCTATATATTAGTGCCTCATCATCAGTGCCGATTAGTGCCACCTCATCAGTGCAGACTCATCAGTGCAGCCTCATCAGTACTCATCAGTGAAGGAGAAAACTTACTTATTTAAAAAATTTTATAACAGAAACTTTTTTTTTCAAAATGTTATGGTCTATTTTTTTATATGTTTAGCAAAATTTAATAAACTCAGTGTTGATCACATACCACTAAGAGAAAGCTCTATTTGTGGGAAAAAAATTATAAAAATGTTGTTTGGGTACAATGTTGCATGACCACGCAATTGTCATTCATATTGTGACAGTGCTGAAAGATTAAAAAATTGGTCTGGGCGGGAAGGGGGTGAAAGGGATTAATAAGATATTTCTCACATACAGCATGGACATACTTAGAATGACACCCCAAAACACATTCTGCTACTCCATCTGAGTATAGTGATACCACATGTGTGAGACTTTTTCACTGTCTGAACTGATTATATACCGGACATTGGGCTCAATTCACTAAGTGGTATGTACCGCTTTAACAACTGCAGTAAAATACCACCTAGCATTTTATAAACTTTTTTTGCAATTCACTAAAATACACTACTACATTATGAGATATAAGATATTTTATGAAGTGATGCAATATTTTAAGTAGTGAAAGCTTGCAGTACTTTAATGCTGGTAAAAGCCAGCATCCCTAACAAGCAGTAAATAGCTGGTTGTTAAGGAGTGGGCAGCTGCCAGCATCCTTAGCAACCAGTTACTGTCATGGTTGTTAAGGATCAGGGGGCTGCCGTGTCCTTAACAGCCATGAGTCATCTGCTGTCAGCTGGTGTCACAGTAACGCATGCCCATGGTGACTAGCTAACCGGGGCATGGTCCTTGACTGGGGGTATGAGGGAATGCGGGGGACTTATTGTAAGCAAGTAAGACTGGCCGTGATACACTTTCACAGCCCGCACTACCTCTGACCACAACTAGAGGGAAACTCCACTCCAATCCAGTTGGCTGACCACAGAGAGGCAGATACAAATCTTACATACAACCTGGTGCACTCTAAGGATGGGGAGCAGTCTAGCAATTATCACACACTTCTAGGATTCCTTTAGCTATCCTATGAGCTAGAACCCTGGTGCTAATTACTATTTCCTTTGTCCACACACTAGACACACAACAAACAGTAGCTTGCCACCATCCAGCAGTTTGTCCGTAGACTGGTATGCTAGGACACGCACACACACACACACACACACACACACACACACACACACACACACACACACACACACACACATCTCTATCTGGCAGATCTGCTTTTTACAATCTGCAAGCAATCTGCCAACACACAGTACAATTGTATACAGATTGGCAATGAACTTAGACAGAGCAAATACACTACAATCCAACAATCTCTCCAGAGATATGAGTCCTAGCTTAGTACACAGAAATCACTCATTCATTTTGTAATTAATGCCCCGTACACACGATCGGAAATTCTGCCAGCAAAAGTCCGATGTGAGTTTTTGGTCTGAAATTCCGACCGTGTGTATGCTCCATTGGTCTTTTGTTGGCGGAATTCCCGCCAGCAAAAGATTAAGAGCAGGTTCTCTATTTTACCATTGGAAAAAGTTCCTATTGGAAATTCCATTCGTCTGTATACAATTGCGACGCGCAAAAAAACACGCACGCTCCGAATCAAGTACGAGACGGAAGCGCTCAGTCTGGTAAAACTAGCGTTCATAATGGAAATATCACATTCGTCACGCTGTCAATTTTTTGATCTTTTAATGCAGCGCAATCTTTTGTTCTTTATAATGCTAGAAGAATGAAGTTGTTTTGCTGCTGATATTCACACAGAGTTCTGACAAACTTATTTCTTTATTATTTCTTGTGATCTCCTTAATAATATTTTTACTTTTTAAAGCCAGATCTCCATAATAATGTGGACGATCTGTGAGTTGAGGACGGAGTAGCGGAAGCGACGATCATTATAACGAAGGTACAATTTTAAGTTGGTGCATCAGTGGCCTATACTGCTTATAGATTGAGGCCTATATTGGGCCAAGATTAGGAGAGATTCGCCTGACATTAGGGTTTGTCTTGTGTTGTGTCTTGCAGAGAAAATTGATGAGTTCAAAGACCACAGTTTCCTCCCAATATTCATAGATAAATACAGGGAGCTGCCCTGTCTGTGGCAGGCTCAAACACCCGCATTATAATAACAAAATAAAGAGACAGGCAGCAATTGGAGAAACTGCTGGAGTTGGTGAAGCTGCAGGTCCCCACGGCAGACATCACCTATTTGAAAAAAAAATAATTGGTGGCCTCAGGAGCACATATAATCGTGAGCAAACTAAGGTCCAGAAATCCATGAGATCAGGAGCAGCAGCAGATGACATTTATGTACCCAAGCCATGGTACTATGAGAGACTTCATTTTTTGGCAGACCAGTCTGAAGTCAGGGAATCCCCCTCAACCCTAACTTCCGACCTGAGGCTTCTGACGCCCACCCTGGGCCTTCCAGCCAGGAAGAAGTGGAGGAGCCCAGCTTAAGCCAGGTATAGCATTCTTCAACATATTTCTTGTCGTAAAATAAATGATGTGAAATAGATGTTATTATTGATCACTATATACTGATTTAATAAAGTGTTTTATATATCAATAGACAGTAGTGGCCAAAAATGTAAGGGACAAGAATTAAAAATGCTGGGGTCCAAATGATAGTCTTTTCTATTTATTAAAATTATATTTGCAACAGTCAGAAGCTGAAAATTGTGTGTGATTGATGAACAATAAACTAAAACTATGTCCCTTTTTCAGACACAGGAAAGCCTCAGCCAGGAGGAGGCTGTGGAAAGTGGCAGCCAGGAGGAGGCTGGGGAGTGTGGCAGCCAGGAGGTGGTGGGGGTAAGTAGCAGCCAGGAGGTGGCCGTGCGTAGTAGGAGCCTCACAGAATCCCAGGTCCCCCCCCCCTGAGGCAGCGCTCAGGCTGATTAAGGAGGCTAATGAGGCCCTCAAAGCCAACCCCACTCTCCAAGAGGCCTTTGCATGCATGACTGCATACAAAATGCATCAAATGGAGGAGGGCCAATGCCTCTTGTGTGAGGAACTTCTGGTGATCACCCAAACTAAGGGGTTGAGGGGCCAACTCACAACAAAAACCCATCTGTGTGAGTTCGACCATCCTCCTCCTCCACCTCCTGCCACACCTCCAACACCACAGCCACAGCCTGGAAGGAAGCATGTAAGGAAGACAAAAAAGTGATGGCCTGGGTTCAGTCTGGTCTGGCAAAAGATGCAGGCTGTGGTATGACCACAGCCTGGGGACATAGTTGTCATCTGCTGCTGTTCCTGATCTCTCGGAGTCCTGGACCGGATTGTGCTCACTATTATATGGACTCCTCAGGCCACCAATTTTGGCTGGCAAATAGTTGATGTGTGCCCCGGGGTACAAAGGCTTCGCCAATTTCAGCAGTTTCTCCAGCGTTGCCTTCCTCTTTATATTGTTATGACCCAGAATAAATGGCTATTTTATTTTTTCTGAAATACTTGTATATGTGTTTTACTTGAAAAAGGACAGTTTGTCTGTTTGAGAGTAGGCAGGTACATTTCCAAAATACAAGGTCAAATTAACAAGGGACACCAACACAAACCAACCTACTTGAGATTAAAAAATACAAGATAATAATGGTGTTGTGGTAACGTGACACACAAAACGAAAAAAAATATTATGGAGTTCACTATAAAAAAAAAAAAAAAAAAAGGAGATCTTGATAAAAAATTTATATATATATATATATAAAAAATCAAAAATTATAAACATTAAACTATTTAAAAAATTGCAGCGTGACGAACGTGCTATCTCCATTATGAACGCTAGTTTTACCAGACCGATCGCTTCCGTCTCGTAATTTATTCTGAGCATGCGTGGCACTTTGTGCGTCGGAATTGTGCACACACGATCAGAATTTACGAGAACGGATTTTGTTGTCGGAAAATTTAAGTTCCAGATCTTAAAGATCCAGATCTCAAATTTTGTGCGACGGAAATTCCGATAGAAAATGTCCGCTGGAGCCTACACACAGTCTGAATTTCCGACAAAAGCTCCCATCAAACATTTTCCGTCGGAAAATCCGACTGTGTGTACGGGGCATTATAGTCAAAGCATATGTTCACTGCACCGGATTGTGGTACGCCAGCCAAAGCATACTTGTCTCCAGCAAAAGGAAAGAAAAAAAAGCAGCTCAAACAGAATGTAACAAAAATTAAATTATGATTCACTTCAATCCAAGGTATCCAGCCAATCTGAGACATTCAAGGGGACCTCAAAGAATTTCACAGAGCCCCGGTGTTCAACGCGGAGCTTACTGGGGTACAGCATACTATACGTGAGTCCCTTTTCCCGGAGCCTCTTCCGAACCTCCACAAACGTGCGACGGCGTCTCTGCAACTCCAGGGAAAAATCTAGTAAGAAATGCAGGGTGGTATTCTCAAACCGGAGCTGTGGTTTCTTCCAGGCTTCAGCAAGGATGAGATCTCTATCTCGGTAATTTAGTAACCGCACAAGGAATGGTCAGGGCAAAGGTGCCTTGCAGTCTCGGGCCTGTGGGGACTCTATGAGCGCGCTCCAAAATGTACGCTGAGGAGACTTGCTGTAAATCGAGGATTTCTTTAAAGAAATTTTCAGCAAAGCTGGCTGGGTGTGAGCCCTCCACGCCCTCAGGAAGGCCCACCACGCACACATTATTGCGGCGCAGTCTATTTTTGGCGTCTTCAGACCGCTCCATCAAGGTTTTAACTGTGCGTTGCAGATCAGCGACATTCTGGGAGGTGGCAGGCGCAGTATCCTCAATATCCGAAATACCATTCTCGGCCGCAGTGACACGGCCTCTAAACTTGTCCATGTCTTGTCGGATAAGGCCACACTCCATGGCCAGTGTGGTTTTACTCTCCTCAATGGCCACCAGGATGGCTGCAGTGGAGGCAGTAGCTGCTGATTGCTCCATACCTGAGGGCTGCTGTGGGTCTCCTTTGTTTCCTGCTCCATGTCTCTTAGAAGCTGCAGGGCTGTTTATATGGCCGCGGCTCACTCCACTCCGGAGGGCAAGATGCAAGATGTCACTGCCGGGGAGCTCTGTGTCTTGGGAGGTGGCTGTTTCTTTGTTGATTGCCTTCTGGATGGCATCTATGGATTCAGGAGGTGCCCCCAATAGCGATGCAGCTGGCCACCGGCTAGGACGTCACTCGGTGCAGGAGATATGGACAGTGATCCGGGATGGAGCCGGGATGGAGGCAGGAGGATGTGGAGGATGCTGGGCCCCGGGGCTCTGCAGCCAGCCCACACAGGTAGTCTCCACCAGACACTGATCAGTTCTTGGTAGGATAGTGGGGTATCTGAAGGGCAGTAGCGTCTGCGCTCTGGCTTGCAGGCCAGGCTGGCACGCGGCACTCCTCTGCTGGTCAGCGGCATAGGAAAGTGCGGTGGGTGGCAGGCAGGCTTCACTAGGCCGCACCAGGCCGGACCAGGCCTCGGCCGCGACGGGCGGTCTCGGCGGCCCCGCAGACCACCGGACCCTGCCAGGCACGCAGGAGGGCAGGCTGGATGGTGAGGGGAGTCCCTTACCTCACTGCCAGGCCAGCTACAGCTCCCTCCAGCATAAGGTGACCAGATTTTTAAAATGAAATCCGGGGACATATTTTTATTTTTTTTTACTAGTAATGGCAGCAATCTACAACTCTTTGCCCGTCTCCGCCGCCCGCCTGACAGCCTGTCAAGTCTAAAGCCCCATACACACTATCAGATTTTCTGTTGATTTGTTCCTTCAGATTTACCAAAACCATATAATATGAGGTCAAACCTTAGGCTTAGCCTTAGTTTCAATTTGTATGCAATCAGGCAGGCCCTTGCATTACATGGTTTTGGTAAATCTGAAGACAAAAATCAGCAGAAAATCTGATAGTGTGTATGGGGGCTTTACTCTTCGGGCCCCGGCAACTACTGGGTGGGGAGGAAGATCACTCCACCAGGGAAGGCAAGGAGATAAGCAGGCAAGCGGCTGGCCGGGACTTGAGCCAAGGCAGAAGAACATGCGAGTGGAGCTGAATGGGCATGTGCCCGAAACTGAAGAAATAGTCCCTCCGCTCTGACCAGCACATGATCATCAGAAAGGGGCACAGATAATGGAAAAAAAATAAACCCCCATAAGCTAGTAGGAGCAGCAGAGGAGGGGGGGTGCAATTCAGATTTTTCTTCTTTTTATTCTGCACGGGCTGTCTTTGAAATTGCCCCAGCCCCTGTTCAAAGTCAATCCTGGGACAAAACTGGGGACAGACTTGGTCCGGGGACAGTGTCCTCAATCCGGGGACTGTCCCCAGAAACCGGGGATGTCTGGTCACCCTACTCCAGCAGGATGTAGGCCACAAAGATGGCGGCGGCCGCGGGTGTGCAGGATCAGTGTCTCCCTGGCTGGTTACGGATGGATCTTGTTCAATAGATGCACAGGCTGCAGCAGGGCATGCAGAGGGATAGGCAGGCAAGTGGATTAATTGTATTTGGGTGTTTAGGTGCACGGATGGCTGAGGATTATAGTAAGGATTCCCGGAGCTCCCATTCCTTATTTTTTAAGATCTGTTGACACATCAACACATATCTTTGTTGATCCATGATGACAAGGTTTCCCCCCTTGCAGCAGACTTGATCACAATGTCATGGCAGTTTTTAAAGCAGAGTTCCAGTCCCCCAAGCATTTTTTTTTAAGACTGCTCTGTAGTTGTCACAACCTGTAAATGAACATTTCTAACATGTCATTTT
Organism: Lithobates septentrionalis; assembly: GCA_037952835.1. Lineage (NCBI taxonomy): Eukaryota > Metazoa > Chordata > Amphibia > Anura > Ranidae > Lithobates > Lithobates septentrionalis. The sequence goes on along the minus strand of JBBDGP010003675.1, from coordinate 1,764,227 downwards.
TTTTGCGCTTTTACTTTCTTGAAATATAGCTTGTTACTCACTGATCTTGGAAGCAGGCAGGTTTAATTTTAGTTGTGGGCATCTGAAGCCCTCCTGTGTTCATTTCCTGAAGTTCTGTGAAGCTGGCTACCCAGCATGCACCTCCCGGTCATGCGCATGTACACTAATGCCTCAGCGAGGCCGTACTTCTTCCTGACAGGTTGCTATAGCAATGTTGGCGTCTGCAGAAGTTCCCGCCCCATTGATATACCCTGTTTCCCAAAAAATAAGACCTAGCGTGATTGTCGGTGATGGCTGCAATATAAGCCCTACCCCCCAAATAAACCCTAGTTAAAGTCCTTGTAGGTCTTCTTTTCAGGGTAGGGCTTATTTTCGGGGAAACAGGGTAGGGCTTATTTGGGGGGTAGGGCTTATATTGCAGCCATCACCGACAATCACGCTAGGTCTTATTTTCGGGGAAACAGGGTAGGGACCTGTCAATCAGAGGGCCGGAGAGAAGAGGTAATAAAAGTCAGATCAGCCAGGGAATGCCCCGAATGCAGTGGCATCACTAGGGTGACACCATCCTGAGGGTGGCAAAAACCATGGCCTTCCTTTGGTAGTTTTTTATTTTCAGCCAAAACACCTCCGGCACAGTGGCCATGCCTGGCTGGTGTTTTCCTTCACTCACTACTTCCTGCTGAGTCTGTGCCTGTCACTATATTCAATGCCCCAGGTGGGCGGCATGGCTGCCTCTGCACACTGTGTGTCCTCTCCAGCTGCTGCCCGGGTGTACTGTGTACCGGTGACGTTGCTGTGCGGGGGCCATGGGGGGGCGGACTACACCCGGTTGACAACCGCCTGAGGGGTGATACCATCAAGAAAGCTGGCAGGTGTAGTGGGTGCTGTCAAGCCCCCATTCCTTCACCCCCCATCAGTGACGTGGTGACAAGGCCAGCGGGCTGCAGCACTCAGTTGCAGGCGGGCTGTTAAAATGTTTCCCCTGCTCACCCCCCTCCTCCCGTTCTCCTGTCAGCAGAGAAGAGAGAATAGCTTTCTCATTAGGTTCGCCGCCGAGCTTTCTGCCCGCTCTTTTTTCCTCAACATTGGCCACAGCAAAGGGCCAATCACAAAAGACTAGTGGAGCATAATGGGACATGTAGTCCCAGAAGATCTGCGGCCCCATTGTTCTCCACAGGGAGGAGACTAACTCCTCCCTTTCGCGTCATTTCCTATCTGAAAATAACACGAGATTTTGGCAGTAGGCGATTTGCAAGAACTCCTGGGATGTATGACGCCACTATCCCAGGAACTCTTGCGAATCGCCTAGTGAGTGATGTAATCGACTCGGTGGGGAAGGGCAAAAGTCATGGAGAGCTAACAAAAAAAAAAATGGCCATTGTGAAAAATATAAGCTAAGAGTATGCAGCACAAAGTTCAGAAATTGGGTGGAACTCTGCTTTAAACTGTTCTTAAGCAGCACGTTCCTTAGATTATCATATTCCATCTTTCCAAAATTCACCAATTTTGATTCTCTAGTAACTACAGCCACAAAACATTGTACTCCAGCTACTGCCGATAAGGGGGAAAAGAGGAAGATTTAACTCATAAACCCACATCACCTACTTTGCGCATGACCATGTGTTCCTCACCATTCTCACATCTCAGAATTTCCTCCAACAGTCAGCTAAATCACCTTCACTATCCTCTACATGACCTTCCTCCCATAGGGCAACACAATCTCTTAAAGATCTATACTCCTTTCTGGAGAGCTGGGACTAAACCTTGATCAGTCCATCAAAAGGATCATCTTGTCTATTGTTTCTAAAATGGAATGTTTTCAAGACCAACTTTCGGGTAAATAAGTATAAATATTTAACTGCTTCAAAGCACAAACCTTTCATAACAGAGCAAAACCTCGAACTCCAATGCCCCGTACACACGGTCGGACATTGATCAGACATTCCGACAACAAAATCCATGGATTTTTTTCTACGGATGTTGGCTCAAACTTGTCTTGCATACACACGGTCGGACAAAGTTGTCGGAAAATCCGATCGTTCTAAACGCGGTGACGTAAAACACGTACGTCGGGACTATAAACGGGTCAGTAGCCAATAGCTTTCGTCTCTTAATTTATTCTGAGCATGCGTGGCACTTTGTGCGTCAGATTTGTGTACACACGATCGGAATTTCCAACAACGGATTTTGTTGTCGGAAAATTTTATAGCCTGCTCTCAAACTTTGTGTGTCAGAAAATGGAAAATGTGTGATGGAGCCTACACACGGTCGGAATATCCAACAACAAGGTCCTATCACACATTTTCTGTCGGAAAATCCTATCGTGTGTACAGGACATTAGAAAGAAAAAGAATCTGAGCAGCAGAGAAGATCACTTTGGAAAGGTTGAAGGCGATCAGCGACTTAGAGCTGGACTGCGATATTGTGGTGGACAAATTGGACACTAATTGACACTTTAGACACTTTCTTGGGGACCAGTGACATTATTACAGCGCTCAATGCTAAAAATTGTCCATCCTCCCGTGCTCATGCGCAAAAGCAAATGTGTGCGTCGGTCCCAGGGCGCACGCAATCAACAATCTTCCCACACAAGAATGGTATCACCGCACACAGCAGGTCATGGGCAGTAATTCTAGCACCAGATTTCCACTGTGAATCTGAAGTGGAAACCTGTAAAGGCTTTTAAAGCATCGCCTATGAATAGAAAAATGTATGTCGTTTGTTATCGTTGCAAAGACATGCACAATTTTAAAGTGTGACATGTTTGGTATCTATTTGCTTGATGTCACATCATCTTTTATATTTTACAAAAAAATGGGTTATGTATTGTGTTTTTTTTGCATTCAAATTCTAAAAAGTGTATTTTTTCCCAAAAAATTGTGTTTGAAAAACCACTGCGCACATATCATGTGACGTAAAAAATTGCAATACCCACCAAATTACTCTCTAGGGCCTTTGCTTTAAAAATATATATAATGTTTAGGGGTTCTAAATAATTTTCTAGTAAAAAAATACAGATTGTTACATGTGAACAAGAAGTGCTAGTAAAGGCCCGGACTGTAGGTGGTTCTGAAGTTCAATGACAGTGAGTAGACTGTTATATCTTTCTATGGTCATCTGCTTATAGGTTCCAAATAATATAGGTGACATCCAAGCCATGCATAGATGGTCTCGATGGTCCCTGTAGGAATTCATATATATGGACATTTGTGCATTAATAATTCCAGGCTAAACCCACCTGGAGGCCCTGAGACACTGCTCAAGTTATATATGTAGTCTTGGTGGTCCCTGTGGAAATCCATGTGTGGACATTTCTACCTATGATAAATGACAGGCTAAACCCACCTTGAGACTTTCTCCACACCTGGAGTGTTCTGAGTTCTTGGATAACATCTACACAGTGTTTACAGATTGGCTTTATCACCCCAACGAGCTCCAGTTCATGGATGTAATCATTATGTTTGGATGATCTCACCAGTCAGGAGACTTTCCTGTCATCCTACATGATCCCTTCTGAGGATTCTTCTATCCTTCCAAATAAATGTATGAAATCATTGATGAGTCCTCCTTTTCCCTCACCACTGGCCACAGCAAAGGGCCAATCACAAAAGACTAGTGGAGCATAATGAAACATGTAGTCCCAGCAGATCTGCATTGATGAGTTCTCCTTCTATGTGATCTAGAAGATCTTGAATCACAATGTCTTTAGGGCTCTTTCACACGGGGCGGATCAGTGATGATCCGCCCCGCGAACACCCCCCGTGAACAAGATGACAGGTCCATCGCTGCACACTGGGCAGCGACGGACCTGTCAGAGCGCCGCTCTCCCCTATGGGGGATCAGATGATGACAGACCGTAGTGTCCGTCGTCACCCGATCCGATCCGAAAATGGATGGAAAAGTAGGGTTTTCCACCGTTACACTTTTTGGATCGGAGCGGGTCGGATGTCAGCGGACATGTCACCGCTGACATCCGACGCTCCATAGGGATACATGTATGTCCGTTTTTCATCCGAAAACGGAAGGATGAAAAACGGACATACGGACTCCCCGTGTGAAAGAGCCCTAATGGATGAAGTGGATGAAGTAGAAATTTATTGCTTTACAGCTTTTTTTCTTTTTTTTTTCAAATATAATTTTTATTAAATTTCAAGAAAGGGCAAGGCCCAAATAGCACAGCAATAACATTGAAACAGATGAGGTCGCAACCACATATCAGCAGATCACAATGAATCGGGATGTACAACAAACAATTATTACGTATACTGAAAAGACTTCAAGTAAAATTTGCGGTTATCTTGTACATTAACGTCTCCTGTACTATCGGTGACTGAGGTATACTTGCTATTAAAGGAGACTGCCCATTCTTCTTTTCTATTTTTCTTTAAATAATAACGGACACAAAGAGAGGGAAAGAGAGAAGTAGAATAAGAATAGCTAGAAAAAGAAAAGGGGTGGTGAGGTGAGGGGTGGGGGATAGGGCAATTGGTACAACTATGGCTCAGGTTGGTAAAGTCAGTTAGCTATGTGAAGCTATTGAGAGGCTTATGTCCCGAAGAGGGCTTTCCCCTCATCTGAAAGTGTAAACATGTTCCAGAGACTCCAAGTTTTCGTGTAAGTCGTTTATTTTGCGCTGTCAGAATCAAATCCTCCATCCTATTTATATCCTCCACTTTCTTCAGCCAGGTCGCTGTGATCGGTGGATATTGTTCTTTCCAGAGCAGAGGGATGCAGGATTTAGCAGCGTTTAGCAAGTGGCGTAGAATGGACTTTTTATAGGTTCTAGCGGGGATAGTTGAAACTTGTAACAGAAAGAATGCCGGGTCATTAGGAATCTTGAATTCCATGAATTTCTGAGAGACGGTACAGATAGCCGTCCAGACACATAGTGGCTCCGCCAATCAATGACCTTGTCAAGGTGAATTACTTGGTAGTACCTATGAATATCAGGTAATGCTAGGCCACCAAGTTGTTTCGGAAGAAATAATTTAGTGTGGAGGATGCAAGTTTTTTTTTTGTGCTCAGATGAAGCGGGTGAACAGAGCTTGGACCTGTTTGAAATAAGAGGGAGGTATCCTAACAGGTAGAGCTTGGAGAAGATATAGGTGTTTTGGTAAAAAACTAATTTTTATAAGGTTACAACTACCAAACCATGAGTGCAGGCCTTTATGCCATTTGTCCAATAGCGCACGGGTCCTAGCTAGTAGCGGTGGGTAGTTGTGTTCATATATACGGGAAAGGTCGGACGGAATGTATGTACCTAAATATTTCAGTGTAGACTTCGTCCATTTAAAATGGAAATTAGGTTGTAGAGTTGGAAGGGTATGTGGGGGCAGTGCTACTCCCATTGCCTCCAATTTTGAAAAATTAATTTTCTGGTTGGAAAGTGTTCCATAGAGATCAAATTTTCTAAGGAGGTTCGGCAGCGATATCGCCGGGTTCGTCAATGAAAAGAGCAAGTCGTCAGGGGAGATTTTATGTTGGGTGCCATCGACTGATAAGCCCCATATATCTGGGTTTAATCTGATTGTGGATAAAAATGGTTCTAATGAAAGGGCAAATAAGAGAGGGGATAGAGGGCATCCCTGTCTCGTTCCATTCTCTATAGGAAAGGGATCAGAGAGGACTCCGTTCGCCTTCACTTGGGCTGTCAGGTTGGATAGATCTTGGCTATCCAACCGAGCATCGTCCTCCCCAGGCCAACATGGCGAAGCACGGAGAACATGAAGGTCCAATTCACCCGGTCGAATGCCTTCTCGGCATCGGTGTTCAAGAAAACACTTGGGGTGTTTGTGAAATTTGCAACATGGAGGAGATTCAGTACTTTGGTCGTATTGTCTCTTGCCTCTCTGGAGGGGATAAAGCCAACCTGATCGAGGTGAATTAGTTCCCGGAGGTGTTGGGCCAGTCGGGTAGCAAAGATCTTGGTAAATAACTTAGGGTCTACATTCAGGAGTGATATGGGTCTGTAACTACTGCAGGATGTGGGTTCCTTCCCTACCTTGTGGATTACAGAGACATGGACCCTTAGGGTATCTCTAGGAAAACTTGTGTCAGAACCAACCGCATTGAAAAGTGTAACCATATGTGGGCCTAATATCGGAAGGAGTGTCCTCCTACCTAAACTCCTGTCAACACGACATTGAGCAGGTACTCCGCAGGGTGTCCAAGGTGGTCAATAATCTCAAAGTAGGAGGCGTCATCTCATCTACCCTCTCAGTATGGGTGTAACCTCCCTCCAGATCAAGTATGCGCCCGACCCATCTCCTCCAGTGTAGTTCCGGGAGAGAATCCGTGAAGGGAGAATGTACTATGATCATGGAGGAAGGGCCACTGCGTGAGCCAGGGTAAAGTTCTGGTTCAAGGGTGTCAGGGGAACAAGGGGATAACTGGGTCAGATGCATTTGCCAAAAGTTCACTTAGTAGGGGTAGCGTTGACAAAGTGTGGCTAGATTTATGACTCACGTGGTTCCTCCGGATATGGTGGTCTTGGACGACAGCGGTTTCTCTGCCGCCTAGGTTGGTAGTTACCTCTGAGCATGGAGGGGTTTTCACCGCCCGCAATTCCTGTCTGTGGGCTGCCTCCACTTTTCCGATGAGGGCTTTAATGCCAGCTTTAGGGGGTATTGCCTGCAGGAGGGACCTCAGCTCAGTGTCAGCCCGATAAGTCAGGGATGGGGAATGCAATAGTCCACCGGGGTCAGAACGGAGGGCTGGCGGGATGTCGGGGCATGTTTCGGAGCCTGAAGACACTGCGGGCGAAGCAGGTGAGTCGTGGGAGGTATAGCTCACAGCAAGAGCAACATGTGCGTCTGCCATCTTGAGCTCCGGGGAGTTCAGCTGGGTGAGTTGGAAGAAACATTGAATCTCACTTGCGGACGGAGCCGGTGGAGAGGGTTTTGTGGATTTATTGTTCTTCTTTGCCGTCTTCTTCCTAGAGGAGTGCATAATTTGCAATATTGAGCTGAAAAAGGCGGGGTGGATAGGAGACGGTCAGGAGCTCAGCAAACACGCGTCTCCATCCAGCCATGTCCAGACCACGCACCCCATACAGCTTTTTTTCATTCATGGACTAATTATTCTATATATTTTTACCTTGTGTTCTGTGTCTTTAGGACTTTTTTATATGTAATAAAATATTGTTGTTAAACAATTGGTTGCATAAAAGCTAAATTTATTTCTTCTTTTTTTGTCAGTTATTTTGGAACTTCCATAGCAGCCCTGTAAGGTGGATATTTTACAAGAATGGTTATTATGAGACATTTCTCGGGGCTGCAGTTCCTCAACTCCGCAAGGTGGTGATCTCACTTATACACAGACAGGAAGTCTTTACAGAATACAGACAGGAAGTGATGTAAGTTACAGACAGGAAGTACATATGAGACGTTGCTGCAAGTGGCAGCAGAGGAGGTAATAAGATCTTATTTTCTATTTGCACCCAGTAACCCCCCGTCATGTCCGTCCTCTTCCTCCATAGTCACTGTGACGTCTTTTATCTCCAGCAGACGATGATACACACATATATAGTGTGGAAATGTAGATTAACCCCTTCAGGGGCAGAACATTTCCCCATTTATGGGGCTGAGGGGTCTCTGAGGAGGTACTGAAGCTGAGGAACTTTGGGGGGTAGAGTAGCTGAAGGAGTCCTTGATAGGGTTAGAGAGCAGCAGAGCTCTGAGGGAAGAGGAGGTTGAAGAGCTCAGGGAGATGCTAAGTTACTGACAGAGGATTGTCCCCCCGCATGCACTTACTTTCCAGACCTCCTACAGAATTCTAACCAAGAAAGGAAAGCAAAGTGACCTTCACCTTCATAATATCTCACTGGTTAAGTAATATTTTTCAAGGTACAAAGAGAATCAGTCCTTCACCCCCTGGTGGGCACTCGTTCTTAGAGGAGGTCTGTTTGTGTAGCATCAACTAAAATGTAGTTAGGGGTAAGTGCTATACATCTTCAAGAGGCAGTCCAATACCTTCCTGTGACACAGGCTCTGGCAGTGCTGGAATTCAGAGCCCCAGGAACCCACTGCCACTCTGTCCTGGATACTACAGTATACTTGGCAACCAAAGCCCTTCCCCTGCTGTCCTCCTACTACCCACACTGGGCTACTATTGGAGGGAAGAGAAATGACTCCTCCCCCACAGCTCTCTACTTCACCAGCAGCATCCTCCTGCTATCCAATCCGATCCCTTCTCTTACTGCAGAGAGTGACAGTGACATCCCTCCGATCAGTCAGCAGGCTGCCAGAGATTGGAGCCTTGCAGCCGGAGTTTTGGCAATTATCCTGATTAGCCGGCAACTCCGACCAAAAGTCAGAAAGTTCCCCTTCCTGGACATCATGACGGCCCAACAATGTCCTCACAGCAGGAGGAGTGCCCATTCGTGCCGCCTATCAGTGCTCATCAGTGGCGCCTTTCAGTGCCCATCAGTGCCACCTATGTGTACCCATCAGTGCTGCATATCAGTGCCACCTATCAGTGCCGCATATTAGTGCCCATCATCAGTGCCACCTCATTGGTGCCCATCAGTGCCGCCTTATCAGTGCTTGTCACTGCAGCCCCATCAGTGGCCATCAGTGAAGGAGAAAACGTACTTATTTACAAAGTCTTGTAACAGAAACACAAAAAACTTTTTTTTTTCTAAATTTTTGGTCATTTTTTTTATTTGTTTAGCAGAAAATAAAATTCCCAGAGGTGATCAAATACCACCAAAAGAAAGCAATATTTGTGGGAACAAAATGATAAAAATTTAGTTCGGGTACAGTGTAGCATGCAATTGTCATTCAAAGTGCGGCAGCGCTGAAAGCTGAAAATTGGTCTGGGCAGGAAGGTGTTTAAGTGCCCTGTATTGAAGTGGCTAAATGTACAGCAACCCTCCAATTACCTCCCTCACATCCACATCCTTTTATTGTGTGACCAATAACATCCATATAATTCTTACTTTCATTTACCAAAGTCTTCAAGTAGACCTGTATAGATCAAATGATGGCACCAATGAGGATGGAGGAGGACTGGAGTCACATGACTGAGAAAATACTAAACCTCACCCTGGAGATCATCTACCTGCTGACTGGAGAGGTGAGGAGGATTCTGGGAGGTCACATGACATCACTCTTATCTCTATTAATATAACACAGACCTGACCGGAGAAGAGAGGGGGATTCCGGGATTCTAACGATATTCCTATTGGTTCCTCAATATAGAGATTTCCCCTTCTGAAGTCAGGTGATCATATGACCATCACAGTGCCTCCATGTGACTCCCTAAAACCTGAGAGACACAACATGCAGAAGATTCTAGAAGTCACCAAGAAGATGATGGAGCTTCTGACAGGAGAGGTGAGCGGTGCTGGGAATTCTGGGACATTATCCAGTAACAGACAAGGGATGTGTCTGGATGGTGACTGTATCATTGTGTGTGTCAGGTTCCTATAAGGTGTCAGGATGTCACTGTCTATTTCTCCATGGAGGAGTGGGAGTATTTAGAAGGACACAAGGATCTCTACAAGGACGTCATGATGGACAATCAGCCGCCCCTCACATCACCGGGTAAGAGGAGACTTTATTGTAAAGGAGAGAGCAGTACGGAGGGTCCACCTAGATCCCCCATCATCTGATAAACACATAGAAACAATGTATTCAGTCAGTGTGTGTGTTTCCTACAGATGGATCCAGTAATGAAAACCCACCAGAGAGATGTCCCCGTCCTCTGTATTCCTGGGATTCCACACAGGAAGATCACACCATCCCTCACCATCATCAGGTAGATGAGGAACAATCACTGATAGTATCATTAGGATCTGTACATTATCTGCATTGTTACCATTGATGTCATTTTTATTCTATATTCAGAGTGGAAACCTGAGAGATTCTAAAGTTGAGGGTAAAGAAGAGATAAAAGAGGAGAATAGAGCAATGGAGGTATCAAAGTTTCTAAAAGAAGACAAAGATCTGTACCAGGACACCATGGCGGAGTCATCCAGCTACAGAAACCCACCAGAGAGATGTCCCCGTCCTCTGTATTCCCGGGATTACACACAGGAAGATCACATCATCCCCCACTGTTACAAGGTTGGTGGGATGGAGCTTATAAAACACAGACTCATGGAGACAATGTTTTTATGTGATGTCACAGTAATAAAGCTTATATTTTACAGATGATATTCTCTTTCATTTTCTTGATTTAGAGTGGAGATCCAATCGATATAGAATTTGAGGTGAAAGCAGAAGAAGAAGAGAGGTATGTGAGGGATGATCAGCAGTCTATGGAGGAGGATGGAATATCGGGGACATTTATAGAGGAGGACACTCCTACAGAGATCAGCACAGGTGGGTCATTAACACTAAATACATTCCTCCACCCATACTGCTCACTGATTGGTCCAGAGTAGGGCAAGGACTGGGTGATATCAGCCTGTAATCCCCTGGTCACTTTCCTGAGCTGTGTTCCCCGTCCTGTATTCCTGTATTTCTCTCGGATACTCTTCTTCCTCTGTGCTGCAGACACAATTTATGTATCTAGACTGGATTTATGGAGATTCTGGGGTTCCGCTGGCAGCAAAAATAGGATTTTTTAAAACAGCTTACCTGTAAAATCCTTTTCTTTCGAAGGACATCACGGGACACAGAGCCTCAGTAATTACTGATGGGTTATATAGGTATCACTGGTGATTGGACACGGGCACACCCTATCAGGAAGTTCAACCCCCTATATAATCCCTCCCCCTTGCAGGGATACCTCAGTTTTGTAGCCAAGCAATATAGTGTATTAAAAGAGGGGCGGGACCTCTGTGTCCCGTGATATCCTTCGAAAGAAAAGGATTTTACAGGTAAGCTGTTTTAAAAAATCCTATTTTCTTTCTCGAACATCACGGGACACAGAGCCTCAGTAATTACTGATGGGATGTCCCAGAGCAATGCTACCTGAGGGGGGGGAACCACGACCAAGTAGGGTGCAATCAGACCTGAGGACCCTGTACCGCTGCCTGCAGCACACTACGCCCAAAGGCGATATCCTCATGCCTTCTCATATCCACCTGATAGAATCTGGTGAATGTATGGACTGAAGACCAGGTTGCGGCCTTGCAGATTTGAGCCATAGGGGCCTGGTGATGCACTGCCCAAGAAGCACCAATAGCCCTTGTGGAATGTGCCCTGATCTGAAATGGGGGAATCTTCTGTTTCAAACCATAAGCTTGAATGATCAACTGTCGAATCCATTTAGAAATGGTAGCTTTTGATGCTGCCTGTCCTCTATTGGGACCCTCTGGCAGCACAAACAAAACATCCGTCTTGCGGATCTGAGCAGTTGCCCCGAGATAGGCCTTAACTGCTCTTACTACATCCAACGAATGTAGTGATCTCTCTTCCGGAGAACAGGGATCTGGAAAAAAGGAAGGTAGAACAATGTCTTGGTTTAAATAAAAATCAGAAACCACCTTCGGTAAAAAACTAGGATGAGGGCGTAGTACCACTCTATCCTTGTGTATAATCAAATAAGGCTCCTTACAGGAAAGAGCTGCTAATTCTGAAACTCTTCTAGCAGAAGAGATGGCCACCAGAAAAATTAACTTCCTTGTCAACAAGACCAAGGGAATCTGACTTATTGGTTCAAAAGGCTGTTTCTGTAACACAGCCAGAACCAAGTTCAAGTCCCAGGGGTTTAGGGGCGCTTTAACCGGAGGATTAAGACGCATCACCCCCTGCATAAAGTTTCGGACCAAAGAATGCGAAGCAAGTGGCCGCTGAAATAATACTGATAAAGCAGAGACCTGGCCCTTGATGGTACTCAAGGCCAACTTCATCTCTAATCCTAATTGTAGAAAATCAAGAATTCTACCTATGACATATTTCCTGGGATGCCAACCTCTGGATTCACACCAGGTTATATAAGCTTTCCAGACTCTATGATAAATCATCCTGGAAGCTGGCTTCCTTGCATTAATCAAGGTAGATATGACAGGACCTGAGAGCCCACGACTCTTCAGAACGTGGGTCTCAATAACCAAACCGTCAAATTTAGCGTTTGTAAGGCAGAATGGAACACTGGACCTTGAGATAACAGGTCTGGGCGTACCGGTAGGGTCCACGGGGGACCTACCTTCATCCTTACTATTTCTGCATACCAAGTCCTTCTGGGCCAAGCGGGGGCCACCAGAAGTACCGACTTCCTTTCCTGCCTGATCCTGCGAAGGAGTCATGGTAATAGCAGAATAGGCGGGAATGCGTAAATCAGTGAGAACCGATGCCACGGAATCACCAACGCATCCGTCCCGCATGCAAGAGGATCTTTGTCCTTGCCACAAATCTGTCTATCTTTTTGTTGAATCGGGATGCAAAGAGATCTACATCTGGAACCCCCCATCTTTGGCATATGGCCCAAAAGACGTCGGGATGCAGAGACCATTCCCCTGGAAGTAACTGCTGGCGACTTAGATAGTCCGCCTGCCAATTCTCTATTCCCGGGATGAAAACTGCCGATATGCATGGCACATGCATCTCTGCCCAGACTAAGATCTGGTTCACCTCCTTTTGAGCAGCTCGGCTCCGGGTGCCTCCCTGATGATTGACATAAGCCACTGCTGTGGCATTGTCAGACTGGATCCTGACCGGACAACCCTGTAGCCTGATAGTCCAGGCTTTTAGAGCTAGATGTATCGCCCGGATCTCCAGAATGTTGATGGGTAAGGTCCTCTCTGTCTTGGACCATACCCCTTGGACCGCAGCCTGTTCCAGAACTGCTCCCCAACCTGACAGACTGGCATCTGTTGTTACCACCGTCCAGGTAACCGGTAGAAAGGATTTCCCCTTCTGCAGGTTTTCGGGTATGAGCCACCAATTGAGGCTCTGACGCACCGCATGCGACAGGTGCATCGGAAAGTCTAATGCCTGAACTTTCTTGTTCCAGGTTGACAGAACACTGTGTTGCAGCATTCTTGAGTGAAACTGAGCATAGGGAACTGCTTTGAATGAAGACACCATCTTCCCTAGTAGCCTCATACAAAGGCGGACTGAGGGACCCTTCTTGGTCCTTACTGCCAGAATCAGCTCTCTTAAAGCAGAGATCTTTGCCTGAGGTAGAAATATTTTCTCCTGGCTTGTATCTATAATCAGACCTAAATGCTCCAGTCTTCTTACTGGTTTTAGGAAAGACTTTTCTAAGTTGAGGATCCAACCCAGGTGTTCTAGATACCTGACTGTGGTCCTCAAGTTTCCATTCAAAGAGGCTACCGACCGGTCTATCAAGAGCAGGTCATCTAGGTATGCTATGACAGCTATACCCCAAGCCCTTAATCTGGCCAGAGGAGGAGCCAAGATCTTTGTGAACACTCGAGGTGCAGTGGCTATCCCGAAAGGCAGAGCCACAAACTGGAAATGGCGCTACCTCGAAGCGCAGAAACTTCTGATGAGCAGGAAAAATGGGCACATGCAGATATGCATCTCTGATGTCTATTGATGCCAGAAATTCTCCTCCCTGCAGGGTGGGAACTACTGTTCGAATTGATTCCATGCGGAAGGATTGAATCCTTAGGAATCGGTTCAGATCCCTTAAGTCCAGAATGGGCCTGACATCCCCATTTGGCTTTTGGACCGTAAAAAGGTTGGAATAGAAGCCCAGTCCCTGGTCCTTTGCGGGAACTATCATAATGACCTCCTGCGACAAAAGTCGCTCTAACGCTAGAAGGAGCGACTGCTTCTTCTCTGGGTCTCTGGGAACACTTGATCTGAGGAACCGAGGAGAAGGGAATTCCTGAAACTCCAGCTTGTACCCTAAGGTTACCGTGGAGATTACCCATCTGTCCTGGAAGTCCTCCTGCCAGAGCTCTGAGAACTGTCGCAGTCTTCCCCCCACTCGAGTGAGCGGGGGCGCCCCCTCATGCAGAGGTCTTAGTGTTTTGCCTAGTAGGCTTCTTTCCCCAGAACTTCTTTTGTCCCTGGGGTTGACTCTTGTCTCTGGACCCCGATGGAGGCGGCCGTCGAGACTGCCTGGAGGCTGAAGCCCCCGGAGCTGGGGAAAGAGTCCGTTTGAAAGAGGGACGCTTACTCTTCTTCTTGACAGGTAAGAGAGTGCTTTTCCCACAAGAGATTCTCTTGATATAGTTATCCAAGTCCTCTCCAAACAACCTTGCACCACGAAATGGAAACCCAGCCAGTAGCTTCTTACACGGTGCTTCGGCTGACCAATTTTTCAACCATAGGATTCTACGTATATGCACCAACCCCAGTGAAAGACGGGAGGTTTGCACGATAGAATCTCTAATGGCGTCAACCACAAAGCATAAGGCCGCTGGAAGGTTAGCAAACCCCTGGGCCTGCTGTTCAGGTAATACTTTGATGACCTGCTTAACATGGTCTCTTATGTATTGACAGACTCCAATCGCTGCTACTGCAGGTTGGGCCACTGATCCTGCTAAGGAGAAAACATCCTTCAATAGGGATTCCATCCTTTTATCTACAGGATCCCTGAGCATCTGAGCATTGTCTACAGGACAAGTCAGGCTATTATTTACGGAGGAAATGGCGGCATAAATAGCCGGTATTCCCCACATTTTAATAAACTTTTCTTCCATCGGATAAAGTGTTGAAAACTTTCTCGGCGGAAAAAAAACGTTTGTCTGGGTGATCCCACTCAGAATAAATGAGCTTTTCAAGTAAAGTATGAACAGGAAAAGCATGTGCTGCTTGGAAAGGTTTCAGTGACCCCAAAGCAGAAGAGGATTCTTTAGCAGTTTCAGGTATGGGCAACTTAAATGTGGATCGGACCAATCCAGTGAGGATCTGCACTAAGACTTTCTCCTCTTGGGAAGTCGCAGAGGGTCCCTCTCTTACCCTTGAATCCTCCGAAGAGGAATCATCCGTCCCATCCCGATCCTCTGAAAGGGATTCATCTCCTTTATCCCAGAGCTCCTTTGTCTGAGGGTCTTGGGGAACAGAGGAAAGCCTAGTGCGTTTTCTTCCACTGAGTGAAGACGTAATCACGGCCATTAATCTTTCCTCTAGACCATTAATGGTTGAGGAAAAAACCTCTTGTGTAATATATACAGGGGCTGAAGTGCCAGAAGCAGGTGTAGCCCCTGACCCCGATGGCTCTCCCTGGCTAGCCGTCCCTGGCCCATCTTTAGGGGGGGAGGATGCTGCCGACAGGGGGCCCTCAGAACCTGAACGAGATCCCCTAGTGTCTCTGGTTCCTGGGGTGCTTGAACCTCTTCTACCCATAGTGCAAAGCAACAAGGTGTGAGGTATACAAATGAACACTGCCCGCTGAGCGATGTAGTCTGGCTAAAAGCCTTGCTACCCAATGCTCAGTCTGGTGTTACTTCAGTAAATGCTGCCTAGGAGAATGCCTGTGCCCCACCTTACATGCGACCGTCAGCTCTGTGTCTCTCAGAAGGCTGTGTGCACCTGTACAGAGTGCCTTTAATAGCCTGCAGCTGGCCTGAGTGGGAGTCTAAGCACCTGTGCTGACGTCCCGCCCCCTCCTCTACCGCCCCCCCCCCTCGAGTTTTGAAAAAAACGAGCGCTTCCCGCGCTGGCCGACTCTCCTGTCATGCTTCCGGAGAAAGGCTGGGGGAGGGGGAGGAGAGAGAGGGAGGCTGGTAGCAAGATCTGCCTAAACGGCTATCTTCAGAGATGGTGGCCATTAGGCCGCAGAGCCCGGGTGGTATAACCACTTTCTAGACCCCTGTGGCCCCTCTCTAGCCTGGGGGGGAACATTCAAACATGAGAAATCCCCCCTTCCATCTTACCTTTTTGCAGCCGGATTGAGGCGCTGGGACATGAACAGCGATGAAAAAACACTGAGACAGACAGTCAGCATGTGCAGGTTTGTGCTCTTGGCAGCCCCCAGTGGTCACAATAGGCATAGCATGCATTTACCTTAAAGGAGAAAAGCCACTAGAACTCAAAAATTCTGTGGAATCTCCTCTTACCTTATCCAGCTGCAGGGTGCTGTTTACACAGACCCAATCTTCACCTCTCACGGTGGGCTCCGTTTGAAAAAACCGTCAGAGACTGGGGCCCCCTACGAATAGGGGGATCCAACAGTTCTGGGACCGTAAAGCACCTCGCCAGAAATTAGGAAGTTTAAAGCCATTTTCTGATCTGCGGGGTCCAGCTCTCTAAAAAGAGAAGTGTTACGGGTAAAACCTCGTTTCTTCGGACACGAGGCCCGGGTACCATTCAATTCGGCCATGAAAAGACACTTTGAATGGATCCGGATCGCCTGGCTTGCCCCAGTATAGGATCTTAGGATATTCCCTTTGGAGCTCAGCACAGGACATCTTTACACGTCCATCACCTAAGACACTGGCGTAAAAACTGAGGTATCCCTGCAAGGGGGAGGGATTATATAGGGGGTTGAACTTCCTGATAGGGTGTGCCAGTGTCCAATCACCAGTGATACCTATATAACCCATCAGTAATTACTGACGCTCTGTGTCCCGTGATGTTCGAGAAAGAAATGTGGATTTTCACCATAGGCGGTACTAGACCTAGGCACCTGGGGAATGTGCTCTGGGTCTTCTGGCAAGATCTCTGACAGAACAATTCTCCCAGGGTTACTTGTTCTGTTGTTTGCTGGCTGTGCCGGGTGGAGGGATATGTCTGTATAGTCTCAGACCCAAGTCACTGAGTGCAGTCTCAGGAGATGGGAGGCAGTGGTGTGGGACCTCTGCAACTTGTCTCATGTAAACATTGAAGCTTAAACTGAATACCAATATTATGAATCCTGACCCTTACACTGTATAATTTATATTGTACATTACATACTCCTGACCACTGCACTATATATATTCTATGTTGTACATTACCTAATTCTGATACTATATAGTTCGATCTGTTTTATCTTATACAATATGTTGTACATTACATAGTCCTGACTTCTGCTCTCTCCCCTCTACCCACTGCTATATATAAATATAATATGTATTCTCTTTTGTTACACCCATTTTCTACCAGCTGGACATTTTATATCTGATGATTTGATTGGAGCACAGACTTTTACATGTTGATAATAATGTGATAACATTCTCAGACTTTGGAACCTTAAACAGAAAGTGATAATGAGGGAGGAGTCAATAACCCAATGATGGTGGTCTTCAGGATCAGTCCAGTCTTCATCTTGGATGTTCTTGCCCCATCCTCACTCTCTGACCTCTGGTGGGGCTCACCCCGCTCTTATTCATGACTAAATCATGGACTAAATAAGGAAGTGCAGTACTTCTTGTGTTGGGAAGATGCAATGAGTGATAGAGGGGGTGGGGACACTCGTCCTATAATCTCCTCATCACTGTCACTCCTATAAAAGACAGTTCTCATTGTTTCCTCACTCTCTGACTAAGGTCCATGAATAAAGAAATGGACTGGTAGGAGATCAGAGGACCCATTTATTAGTTACCTTGAGGGGGAATTGTAATATCCTCAGAGACAAAGCTGCCTGATGTGGGCGGAGTCCTGGTTTAGGGGAACCAATCTGCTCATGTCTAGTAATAATCTTTTTATTTCTATTTTAGTAGATGGATTGGAGATGAGGAAAACCTCAGAGGATTGTCTCACTTTGTCTCCAGACTGTAAAGTAGAAGATGAGGACATCACACAGTATAGTCCAGGAGAAAACCCGGCTACCTCAAATATCCATCCGGCACCACACAGTGTAGATGGACCATCGTATTCCTCTTATCCTGAGGAACCTCAGACTGTGAGGGACGGTGCCGTTCTTCCAACAGGTAAGAGGTTTTCCTGTACTGAGTGCGGGAAGTATTTCAATTTTATACCCAAGCTTAATGAGCATAAAATATCTCACACAGGGAAGAAGCCGTATTCCTGTCCTGAGTGCGGGAAATGTTTTTCGATGAAGTCTTATCTTTCCAGACATCAGAGAGCTCACACGGGGGAGAAGCCATATTCCTGTCCTGAGTGCGGGGAATGTTTTTCACGAATGTCCAGTCTTTCCATACATCAGAGATCTCACAGAGGGGAAAAGCCGCATTCCTGTCCTGAGTGCGGGAAATGTTTTTCACGGATGTCCAGTCTTTCCATACATCAGAGATCTCACACAGGGGAGAAGCCACATTCCTGTCCTGAGTGTAGGAAATGTTTTTCACGGATGTCCAGTCTTTACAGACATCAGAAATCTCACATGGGGGAGAAGCCGTATTTCTGTCCTGAGTGCGGGAAATGTTTTTCACAGAAGACCCATCTTTACAGACATCAAAGATCTCACACGGGGGAGAAGTCATTTTCCTGTTCTGAGTGCGGGAAATGTTTTGTATCAAAAGCAGATCTTGTCAAGCATCAAAGGTCTCACACAGGGGAAAAGCCATATTCTTGTCATGAGTGCGGGAAATGTGTGTCAGTGAAGTCCAATCTTTACACGCATCAGAGATCTCACACAGGGGAGAAGCCATATTGCTGTCCTGAGTGCGGGAAATGTTTTTCACAGAAGTCCAATCTTTACACACATCAGAGATCTCACACGGGGAGAAGCCGTATTCCTGTCCTGGGTGAGTGAATTGTTCCTCACTGAAGTCCTGTCTTCCTGTACATCAGGGATCCCATACAACACTCGACGTGTATTAGTGACTTGAGTGCGGGAAATCTCTTCTATATGGATGTTGCTGGACATCACAGCTCTCATGTGGGGAAGAAGCACACCCTGATATACACCCCAGATATACTCCATGGCTGATCTTCATCCTGTAAGAAACAGTTCATAAGGAGATCAGAGATCACCAAAGACATGGATGAAGTGTTGTACCGTGTTGGCCATTGATAGCGGTAGAAAAAAAAATGGAGTCATTACCTTTCATTGGCTGAGTATATTTTGTGGTGTAAGCTTTCACAAACACTTAGAGGTCTGTTTTTTTTTTTTAATTGTTGAACGCATATTACCAGCATTCACCCAGCTGTGATGAATATTGGATGTATTTTATTTCAGACACTGATTTCTTTGGCTCCATCTAGTGGTCATAATGCAGTAATGTGCTTACTAATGGAGGTATGTCAAGACAAATATCCTATTATGTCCACTAGATGGAGCTGATGATCATAGGAAATCATTGTGCTGCATTAATGCCAGAATGTGTAATGGTTGAATGAATACTTGTCACATTGAATACATTTTCTATAAGTAATGTGTATAATGGTCCTCTGCGCTACTACTAGTAAATAAAAAAAAAATTTAAAATAAAGTAGAAATGCAGCAAAACCTAATAGTGTTCACAACTACACAGATAAAAAAAGTTACAATTTAGTGATCTTGCGCATATCCTACAAACTTCCATATATAAAGTGAATAAAAAAATAAAAAAAAGATAAATGAATACAGTAATGTGAAATAAAATGCATTTGATGTTCATCCAAACAATAGTGACACAATTAATTAAATATGTGCAGTGAAGTCCATAAATAAAGGTAATTGAATTGCTCAAAGTAGTGAAGATGGAGCATCAATAAAACTTGGTAATTTATCCAATAGGTGAAACCGCTGATACCACACCACTGTGCTCACAGAACTCTCACTTCATAGGCATAAGTCATATGCCTTGGAACATAATCCAATAGAAACAACAAAATCCCCTTCCAGGATCCAGGATCAACAGTTTGCCTTGTTGTATCAGAAAATTCCTCCCCACATATACGATGTTCCGTTCCACATGTAAGGTAAATAACCCTCCAATAGTTTATTACCATTAAAAAGGAGTTTATTAAGATTAAAAATACCTGCTTACATGAAAGCAGCAGAAAATGCGGAAAAAAAAAGACAAACATTCGGTATTAGCACCACCCCGCAAGTCACTTCCAGTCGGGGGTATACACCGGCCTCACCCTACGTGTTACGCCACATCACGTGTCTTCCTCAGGGGACCGGATTGGCTATTGTGTAATTCTATTTATATCGTGTGGACAGGAAGTATATTTTACACCATTTTGATGAAACTCCTCGCCATAGATAGAGACAATAAGACGGCTGCCATTTTCCCTAAATTTTTTATAATACTTGTAAATAGCAAGGGAAAAGAATTGAAAAAAGCTTCTAATTGCGAATCAGCATAGAAGCAGCCGTTACCCCATTTATATCCGACAACCTTGCACGCTGAGTTTAATAATTAATTGCAATAAAAGGCTAAAAAACAAGATTTTATTAATTGAATGTAAGATAAATAAATACTTTAAAAACATTTTGCAATATAAAAATGTCAGGGGCTTAGCTGTGTGCTGACCCCAGGTCACGACCCCAGGGTTCACCCTGCTCGCTAGGGAAGTACCAGGAGACACTGTCAGACAAGGATGGATGGATGAAGCAAAGGAGAGCTGGATAGCGAGCCAAGGTTCAGGGCAGGCTGCAGAAAACTTAATCAGAACAAGCCGAGTTGGTACACAAGAGATCAGTTCACGAGAGGTCAGGTAAAGCAGGATACAAGAAGGGAGCTCAGAAACAAGCATTGCTCAAGCAACAGAAAGTGGTCTGAAAGGGATTTAAATAGAGAAGCACATGAGAGGCTGGACAGGAAGTAGCAGGAAGAAATTATATATTAAGCAACAGGTGAGGCCGGCAACACCCATAGCTGCAGAGTGCAGCAGAGCTGAACACAAGCTAATGGAACAACAGGTGCCAGCCAGCCTACAGCAGTAAAGGTAAGACACAGATCAGCTGATCTGTGACAAAAAATATACATAATTAGGGCGTGATAATGGAACTCATATGCCCTAAATTCCTAAACACGCAAACATACTCCCTGAAATAGAGTATGTATCTAATAAATGACCACATAAAAGCACGAGGATACTATTAAAAAATGAGAGTTAATCTAGATAATCAAAAAATTGGATAAATAGTTTGATGCACGCTAGAAATAAAATGTGAGGTTTACATATAGGCAATCAATAATCCATAAAGAAAAAATAGAAAACAAAATGAATAATTACTAATGAAGCAATTGAGATCAAAATCTACGTTCAACCCATCTGGTACAAGAGTTCTCATCTTGTGTATGCATTTTGATTCTTTCTGGCTCAAAGATCTAACTTTATGGTCACCTCTCCATGGTTATTGTGTGTCTCTATTCCCCAAAACAATAAATGGGCTGTGTCATTGTTGTGAGCCAAAGCAAAGTGTCACCTATCAATGCCCACCAGTGGTGCCAATCAGTGCCACCTAGCAGTGTTGCCTATCAGTGTAACTGATCAGTGCCCATTATTGCCACCCATCAGTGCCCATCACTGCCACCCATCACTGCCCCCTATCGGTGCCCATCACTGCCGCCTCATCAGCGTACATCAATGAAGGAGAAAAATTACCTGTTTGCATAACTTTATAACAAAATATAAAAAAATATAAACATTTTTTTTTTTTTTAAATTCGGTCTTTTTACATTTTTTTTAACTAAAAGTAAAAACGGCAGAGGTGATCAAATGCCACCAAAAGAAAGCTCTATTTGTGGGGAAAAAAATATAAAAATTTCATTTGAGTACAGTGTTGTATGACCGCGCAATTGCCATTCAAAGTGCATCAGCGCTGAAAGCTGAAAATTGGTCTGGACAGGAGGGGGATTTATGTGCCCAGTAAGCAAGTGGTAAATGTTGTTGCCCGTTTGTATATAATAACTGACTTATCAGGAAGAATACTCTGTAGGTGTCTATCTCCTCTCAATATGTGCCTGTATTTTCTAACTGATTTTTCCACATCTTTATGTTGGACACTATGATCTGAAATAGGAGCAGGAGCTTCTGAGAATTGTTGTACTTTTTTATTTCCATACATCATCTGTTTTCTGTCCATTTCTTTGACCGATTCTATTTGTTTTTGAATATATTGTTGGGTATATCCTTTATTGACAAACCTGTTTTCAATAAAGTCAGCTTGAGTCATATAATCAGAGTCCTTAGTACAATTGCATTTCATTCGGAATATTAAACAACCAAGGTTTGAAGTGACAACTTGTAATAGGCAAGTAACTATTCCTTGCTTCATCTTTAAAATGAGTCTTCGTAGTTAGTTTGTCACCTTCAGTACTAATTTCCAGGTCAAGGAAGTTTATTTGTTTTTCATCGATTTTCCAAGTAAGTTCAATGTTTCTATGGTTTTGAATTAGATTCCACAGGAACTTTTCAAATGATTCTTTGCTACCATTTAAAATTATAATTAGGTCGTCGATAAATCTTTTGCATAATCCCAGTTCCATCGGTGGATTCTTATGGACCGCCTCTTCTTCCCACTGTGCCATAAAGGCATTGGCCACACTGGGCGTAAACTTCGCTTCCATGGCTATCCCAGTGGCTTGCTTATAGTAAGCTTGGTCATGCCAGAAATAGTTATTCTTGAGGCAGAACTCAATGCATTTAATAAGATATTTCCTTTGCATGCATTTGAGTTTACTATGTTGCCTTAACAGCCATTTTGTGGCCTCACGGGACTGATGATGTTGTATAATTATATAGAGGGATGAAACATCCGCAGTTGCCAGTAGTGTTTTTCTAACAGTTGTAGAACACGCTTCGTGTCCCTTAAATAGGCTTTTGAATATGTAGGCATATCCATCATACCTGGCATAAAAGCATAAAGGACTTATCCATTTGAGCCCGGACTGTAGACTGGCATATTTTCCTTCTCTTCTCTATACCTTCTTCTCTCTCCTTTCTACACTTCTCCACTCCTCACCTTTTCTTATACATATATTGTTCGCATTCTCTCTCTGTCACTGAGACACTAGAGAATTCTACCAAAATGAATATAGTGTAATGGTTCCCTGGTTCCGAGGACTTGGAACCGGGACTAGATGACCTCAGGCCTGTTAAACGAATCCTTCAGGACACGAATTGCAAGGGAGCAAGTGGATGGCTGAGGAGGTTCTCTCAGGGCACAGCAAGATCCCCAGAGGGGGTGCCCGGGGTTCCTCCCAACCTTCTATGAAGATGCCTTTCCACAAGATGATAGGATCAGGCTGGAAATCTAGAGAGTTGTCATTTATGACGCAATGTTATTATGTTTTTTTTTGTCCTATTTTATGGCTTCTTGATCCTAGGAGATATTATTTCAATGCAAATGGTATATGTACATTATTATTTCTGCACTATGGACAATGTACTTGTTTGTTATCTGTTAAAAATAATAAAAATCTTTTGAAAGTAAATAGGCTTTTGAATGTTGGACGGCCAGTTGAATAAAATTATCTTTTCTATAAGTAGACTCCTTAGTTTCCGTCATCAAGCATAGATTTATACAAATAACTGGGTAGTGCCAAACGCTGGACCGGTGGTTTGTGTCCCTCCTAGTTGCAAGGAAGATGTACATTAACACAGGGACCTGAGAGTTAACTAGAGGACAGTTATTGTGCAAGTGTACACAGTGTGTGTTCATCGGTAAGGATGGAGGCCCACCTTAAGGTTGAGTTTTCCCCCACAGCGGCCTCAGCCTTGTCTCAGGACATTGATGGCACAATGTAAATCTACCCCATGTCTGAGGAAATTACCCTGTTACAGGTGCCTAGCATTGCCCAGAAGAACCTACCCCGGGGGTAGTCCTGTGTGGCCAACACATTGCACCCAATGAGTTATTGGGGAACATAAAGGAAAGTGATTAACCATTCACTGTCTGGGTGTACTATGTACCTCCAAAGAGCTGAACTGGTTAAATAACATTCCTGGGGGGGTCCTAAACCTGGGTGGGTCCTACTTTTGCCTGGGAAGGGAACCCCCCCGAGGTTCTTCCATGTATTATTCTATATGCTGTTTAACTACTTGTGGACTGAGCCTCTTTTTGAGATTTGTTGTTTACAAGTTAAAATCATTTTCTATTGCTAGAAAATTACTTAGAACCCCCAAACATTATATATATTTTTTTCAGACATTCTAGAGAATGAAATGGCGATCGTTGCAATACTTTATATCACAGCGTATTTGCGCAGCGGTCTTACAAGCACAATTTTTGCGAAAAAATACAGTTTTTTAAATTAAAAAATAAGACAACAGTAAAGTTAGCCCATTTTTTTTATATTGTGAAAGATAATGCTATGCCAAGTAAATTGTTCCCCAACAGCGGCGATGGAGCAGCACAACCTCCCCTCCTCATTTAGGTGGGCTGCTCCATCGCCGCTGCCAGTGTGAAGGAGACACCGCAGGAGAGGAGACAGCAAGGCTGCATGTAAGGAGGGACTCCGCTGGGGGCACCTGATGTAAGGACGGACTGCTGGGAACGCCTGATGGCATCTGGTTGTAGGCGACGTGGCTAGTGACACGCTCAGGGCTCCCACTCATTCTGCATTGTGAACCATCACTCCCGGATCAACCCTCCTTGGAAACTGGGAATTTGAGGGATAGTCGTTCCACTCCTACTCATGTCTACCATCATCGATTGGGACTCGCGGCCTACAAGACACCACTTGGTCTGGATACCACGGGAGATCCTATGCCTTTCTGACGTACTGCCATATGGTATGTGCGTCCTATGGATCCGGTAAGGGTACCCTCTCATTCCTTATTGAATATCTATACGTCTCCTGATGTTCACCGGCATCTTCCAACTTGAAGAGGTATCCCTCCAACACTCTTCATATGGACTTTTTCTCATTTTGCTGTTCCATATTTCACACAGGACATTTGATTATTATTTGATGTTCACATTTTTTCACATCTGCAAAGGTGTTCATTTTAGATTTATATGCTTTATATCACATGTTCAATATTTTAGCGCTGCACTTTTTGTTGTTATCTCCATGTACCTAATGGTTTCTTTTGGTTTGGTTTTCTTATTCAATTATCTTTAGTTCCATATATACTGGGGCATGGTCAGACCAAAGAAAATTTCCAATATGAGTATTTGGAGTCATTATTAACCCTGTTTGATCGATAAAAAAAATTGTCTCTTCTGTGATATGTATTATGTATATTTGATTAATGGCCAGAATGTAAATTTTGTGTTCATCCTTTTTCGTACCAATAAAGTCCGACATACAAGGTTTTTTTTAAATCATATATATATTGGAAAAACAAAATAAGTGCAGCGCTAAAACTAAATATGAATTATATATCATACTAAAAATAACCATACAAAAGTGATTGATCCACCAAAAATAAAATATACAAAACACAGAACAGGTCTCCCATAGAGGACAGAGACAGATGTCTCACCATATATCACATGTGAGAAATTATAAAAAATATAAAAGTGACATAATAAGTCGTAATTATAAATATTTCAGAAAATCAAAAAAAGTCCATAAATAAAGTGAGTAGATGATCAAAGTGCATATAATCAGGAGAGGTGTGACACAGGTGAATCCAGCATCCAAAGTGACTTGCACCCAAGTGAGGTATGAGGCTCCTTACCAGCTCAGGATGACCACCATGACAGTGGTCTCACCAGGCATTTGGGAAATTATCAGGTCACCCACAAACCTATGCCGATCTTTCCAGTAGTAAATGTGGAACTAACAAGAAGCTCATCTCCTCGCTGAGCTGACAGCAGCAGCAGGGACAGCAGCCGGGCGCAGGAGATGACAGTCCACTCCACACAGCAGATGAGATATATATATTGGATGTAGTACATTTATAGTAGCCAAATCTTCCTCTTTTTTTTTTTTTGAAATATAAAAATAATAGTTGAATGAATGTGACTGCCATTCACCCAGCTGTGATGAATATTGGATGTATTTTATTTCATACACTGATTTCCTTGGCTCCATCTAGTGGCCATAATGCAGTATTGTGCTATTTTTACTAATGGAGGTATGTCAGGAAAAATACCCCATTATGGTCACTAGATGGAGCTGGCGATCATAGGAAATCACTTTGCTACATTATGGCCAGAATTTGTAATGGCCGGATGAGTGATTGTCACATTGAATTTTCTAGAGATAGACCCCTTAGTTTCCTTCATCGGACATGTCTTCATACAGATAACTGAGGTCCTCCTTATACACTTGAAAAAAAAAAGTGTAGCGCTACTGTGTAAAATTATTGTACAGTAAGTGGGAAAGGCAATCAGAGAATGATGCTCACAAAAACCCAAAGAATGTGATGGGAATGTGAAAAACCGCACTATGCGATTGTGTGAAAAACTAAAAAACTAAAGTCGCACTAGACAGGTGAGGGATATAACCTCATATACAACTGTGAAAGTACGATAAAACTGGTGATCAGCCATAAATGTGAACACTACATTAAGAAACTGTGACATTATATAAGGCTATGGAGACATATTCCAAGATAAATCAAAAACTAACACTGTTAGTAGGGGTGCAACGGATCGTCATCGATCCGTGATCCGTACGGATCAACCTCTGCGGATCGGGACACCCGCGATCCGCGGAGCGCTCTGTGGCCTCGTCCATAGGAAAGGCCGTGGTTTCGGCCTAGCTCCGGAGCGGCGGCCATCTTGGTACACCCGGCGGCCGTTTACCACGTGATCGCTCCGTCAAATGACGGAGTGATCACTTGTAAAAAACCGGTGTCATGTCATGACGCTGGTTCCTCTCTGCCCTCTGTGTACTGATCTGTACAGTGGAGGGGAGAGTTCGGATGGCAGCAGTGCCAATACAATGCCCTGACAATATACTCTGCAATGCCCTGCCAATACTCTGCAATGCCCTGACAATACTCTGCAATGCCCTGACAATACTCTGCCATACCCTGCCAATATATTATTACAGTGGGGGAGATTGTGGATATTACAGTGGGGGAGATTTTTTTTTGTTGATCCGAAAATGATCCGAACCGTGACTCCTGACCTGAGGAACGATCCGAACCGTGAGTTTTTTGATCCGTTGCACCCCTAACTGTTAGCGTGGCAAAAACAATCATTCACCTAAAAATACAAAAACAGTGCACATGAATATTATTATTAGCCTCAACGGCAGTGATTCAGCATATAAAGAACACAGTATAGGTAGGCACCAAGGGAAAGTTCAATAATGTATGTAGTGACAGTCCCAAAAATTAACATGAATTCATCAAATCGACCAGTCAAGTGAGGAGATGATCCAAATGATATTCTTCTTAATGGTAATTACAAACAGTGTAAAGAATGGGGTACTCTTACCAGCACTGGTGGACTCACAAGCCATGAGCGGTGAGTCAAAACGGCTTAAACTGTCATACGATGGCTGACAGTGTGGACCTGGTCTGCAGAGCTGGGGTATTTCCCTTAGGGTGGAATCCAGAAATCTGTCCCGATCTAGGGTGGAGTCCAGATATCCTTTTCAGATCGATGGTTCAATCGTCCAACTCAGCCATGTGAACAAGCCATAATCATATAAAAGGAGAAAAAAAGGAAGCCTCCACATAGTGTAAATCCAAGACTTGATTGGAATTTATTGAAAAAATCGGGTCATCCAAAGATCAATAAAAAACATAGCACGAATAGAATTGATTCCAATTAAAAATAGCGTGGTATACAAATGACTGGGTACAGCAAAGAGACCCTACGCGTTTCGTCTTACAAGACTTCTGCTGGGGTATTTACACAATTTGTCTGATTGTAGTGTGGCAGCTTTAGATATATCAATTCTGTTTTAAGATTGGTATTATTACTTCAATATCCATCCTCATACACTGGTGAGTACAGTACACACTGATGGATATAAATCAATCAAAGCAACCATATTAAACCAACCATTGATTTAAACCTGAAAATTTGCATTTGGCCATTAGATGGTGCTAAGTATCATAGAAGTTATCGCCATCTAATGAACAAATGTAACGTTGTTTACTTTCATTTGATGGAAAACTTTCAACCAGTTCAGCAGATCGCTTCATTCCTTCAATCCCCCCACTCACACAGAAGGAATGTACAAGCATTGTCACCGGGCAGATTGCTATGTAAATTATTTATCAACAGACCCCTAAATGTCAGGAGACATTTATATAAAGATGGGAAGTATGTAGCAGATAAATTAATAGACCTCCTAGCAATGTTATTACCAGGCTGCAGCTAGGGGGAGCTCTAATGTTTAGAGTGTGACCACAGCAGAGTGATCCCATCTAGATCACATTAACCCTTTCACTTCCAGAGCTGGTTTTGCATTATTTTTTGCACACATGGCAAAATGGAGATTTTGGGCCTGAAGATTAGATAAACCCCCAAACATATATTTTCTGAAAGCAGAGGCCCTGGAGAATAAAATGGTGGTAATTGTTAAGGTATTCCTCGTACACAAATGTCACCTTCATATCGGGGTTTATTTTCTACTTTCCCCCATTTTCTATGGTGTGATCTTTTCTACAAAACTTTGTTATATATTAAATAGTGGAAAAATGAGTGTAATAACTACAACACCACCTCTCCATTCACATTGGCGCCATGATGAAAATAAACAAACAGTAAAAAAAGTGAAAAGATGTGCAAACATCACATTCCAAATATTCCTCAAACAAAGCCCATTAATAAGTGTGAAGAAGAAGTGTGAAGAAGAAATCGCTCCACTCCCTTATATATACACCACTTAGTGCTCGTGTCACCCCTCCCCCCTCTGGGCACCACTCAACGGAACTATATTCAGCTTTTGGAAATCAAATCCACTCTCTCTGCAGCGATCTCTGACCTTAAAACGGAGATCAGAGCGATGACATCCAGGCTGGACCACGTGGAAGCGGCGGTGATTTCACACGGAGCGGCCATACAGCAGGTATCCTGCGCTCATGAGCAGATTTTGCTAGACATGCACAGGCACCTGGAGGACTTAGATAACTGGGGGAGGAGACACAACTTAAGATTTAGGGGGGTCCCTGAGACAGTGGAAGGCCCCCAGCTGCAGCAAACAATATGGGTGATCTGCAACACCCTCCTGGGGAGACCCCCGGACGCGCCTATAGAGATGGAGAGATGTCATAGGGGATTCAGGCCTAAGGGGTGAGATACGGACCCCCCGAGAGACGTGGTACGCTGTCTGGTTAGCTTTAGCCAGAAGGAGGACATTCTACGCCAAGCACGCAACCAAGGGCAATTGCAACACAAGGGTGCGCAAATACAAATTTATGAAGATTTGTCTGCCAAATCTCGCAGGAATACCGCTTATCTCCCGTATGAGACCTCTGATGTATTTGAAGACTGGACTTTTGTGAAAAACATTTCCCGCACTCATTTCCCGCACTCATGCAGGAAAGTGACTCCTGTGTGATACCTCTTATGCACATCAAGACGACATTAAAAACGGAAACACTTCCCGCACTCAGTACAGGAAAAGCTCTTATCTGTTGGAAGGGCGGCACCGTCCCTCACAGTCTGAGGTTCCTCAGGATAAGAGGAATACGATGGTCCATCTACACTGTGTGGTGCCGGATGGACATTTGAGGTAGTCGGGTTTTCTCCTGGACCATACTGTGTGATATCCTCATCTTCTACTTTACAGTCTGGAGACAAAGTGAGACAATCCTCTGAGGTTTTCCTCATCTCCCATCCATCTACTAAAATGTACATAAAAATATTATTACTAGACATGAGCAGATTGGTTCCCCTAAACCAGGACTCTGCCCACATCAGGCAACTTTGTCTCTGAGGATCTTACAATTCCACTCTCAAGGTAACTAGTAAATGGGTCCTCTGAATCTCCTACCAGTTCATTTCTTTATTCATGGACCTTAGTCAGAGAGTGAGGGAACAATGAGAACTGTCTTTTATAGGAGTGACGGTGATGAGGGGATTATAGGACGAGTGTCCCCACCCCCTCTATCACTCAAGAAGTCCTGCACTTCCTTATTTAGTCCATAATTTTCTTTCCAGAGACTGTCCAAATGCACATCAGGGGGCCCTGTGGTTCCGTGAGTAGATGAAAACCGGCTTGCCCCAGTGTAGTAAAACTAGTTTTGGTTGATTACCCACATTCTCACCCTGGTTGGTAAAAGATAAGTACAGCAATATATGCATAGTTGCCCATGTAGTTTTGTGTTTCTAGTTGCGCTGACACTGTCCTAGTGGCTAGCAGCTCCTATACTAATGCTCCAGGGTTTGGAGGTGAGTCGTTTTCTTTAGCGCGTGTTGCTTACTTTATAGTCGTTTGAATTTATACGAATTCCAGAACTCGCATTTCAGCTAGTGCTTCAAGAAGCCCATGGAGGACTGTATCTCTTTATCCTACGCCTCCCAAAAGACATTATGGACTTACGGTTCTACAGAAGTTCTCCCTTCGAACAGTTTTAGTAGCTACCATTAGATGGAGCAAATGAAACCTGAGGACTTAAAAATCAGAAGGCTCACAGGCTTGCATAAAAGAACCGAACGGTCAGGTCTATAAATACCGCGAAGAGCACTATAATTTTTCCTTATATTTCCCCATGACCTGGGACATCTGCACATTAGACAAGAACTTATCATTGATCAGTCCCATTCCAACAGGAAAGTACCTCGCTTAGCATCTGGGAAGCTTTTTAGATGCTCGGCCAGTCACCCAGGTAATGAATATGGACTAATGCCGCGTACACACGGTCGGACTTTTGGTCTACAAAAGTCCGACAGCCCGTCCGACAGACTTTTGGCGGACTTTTGGCGGACTTGCGGCAGACTTTCTAACGAACGGACTTGCCTACACACGATCACACAAAAGTTCGACAGCCTAGTACGCGGTGACGTACACCAAGTCCGACGAGACTATAAAACGGAAGTTCAATAGCTCGTACGACACCCTTTGGGCTCCTTCTGCTAATCTCGTGTTTATCTCGTGTTAGTAGAAGTTTGGTGAAAGACGATTCGCGCTTGTGAGACTCGTATTTTTCAGTTCGTTTTAACTGTTGTTCAGTCTGTGCTTGTGAGGTTTGTATCTGCTTTTCAGTGCGTTTGGTCAGTTGGCATTGAGAAATCTTTGTTTTATTGTCCGCTCGTTCCTGATTTTCAGGTCGCTCTTCACAGGCCTTGCTGTTCTTCAGTGCGTTCTGTTAAGTGCGTTCTGACCAGCCGACCGCTTTGAAGCCATGTTACCTGTACGTACTCGTCGTCGAGCTCGTGCATTGTATGTGGTTGGTGCTGTAGTTCATTCTTCAGCCCAAGACCAGTCCATGAACAGGGCGAGGAGGAGTTCATGGACCAAGAATTGGTTGCTCCAGCGTGACCAGTTCTGTCACATGCCATTGCTCCGTGAGATCCGTGAGAATAATCCTGAGGATTTCAGGAACTTTCTCCGGATGACGGACCCCGTTTTTGACCGTTTGTTGGCTTTGCTGACCCCCTATATCAGCAGGCAGGATACCTGCATGAGGCAAGCCATCACTCCGGAGCAGAGGCTAGTTGCCACGTTGCGGTACCTGGCGACAGGGAGAAGCCTGCAGGTTCTCGACAGGCATCTCCCCCCAGGCTCTGGGTATCATTATCTCGGAGACCTGTTCTGCCATCATTCAGGTCATGCAGAAGGACTATATTAAGGTAAGAATTTTTTCTTTTATTAGCATCACATGTTATTTTATTTAATCTTTGATAATGTAATGTATTTCTTAACTCAAACACTACTTACCATCATTGCAATATAGTGTGAATGTCCCCTTTTTCTCCTCATGCATGCTGTAATTTTTTCCTGTTCTTTTTTGTCATGCATGTATATTTGCCTTCACTAACCTCCCCAGCATACAATGCTGGGCACATATCCACCTAGTCTACTCAGTTTGAATGTATTTAGTCAGCTGCATTGTATTTTGTTTCCCCTAAACTCCATCCAAATACTGTGCGTGTCATTAACTAGATTTCCAAACCCCTTCCCCCACCTAAACTCCATCCAAATAGTGTGCGTGTCATTAACTAGATTTCCAAACCCCCCCCCTAAACTCCATCCAAATAGTGTGCGTGTCATTAACTAGATTTCCAAACCCATTCCCCCACCTAGACTCCATCCAAATAGTGTGCGTGTCATTAACTAGATTTCCAAACCCCTTCCCCCACCTAAACTCCATCCAAATAGTGTGTGTGTCATTAACTAGATTTCCAAACCCCTCCCCCCACCTAAACTCCATCCAAATAGTGTGCGTGTCATTAACTAGATTTCCAAACCCCTCCCCCCACCTAAACTCCATCCAAATAGTGTGCGTGTCATTAACTAGATTTCCAAACCCCTCCCCCCCAAACTCCATCCAAATAGTGTGCGTGTCATTAACTAGATTTCCAAACCCCTCCCCCCCTAAACTCTATCCAAAATAGTGTGTGTGTGTCATTAACTAGATTTCCAAACCCCTTCCCCCACCTAAACTCCATCCAAATAGTGTGCGTGTCATTAACTAGATTTCCAACCCCCCCCCTAAACTCCATCCAAATAGTGTGCGTGTCATTAACTAGATTTCCAAACCCCTCCCCCCTCCTAAACTCCATCCAAATAGTGTGCGTGTCATTAACTAGATTTCCAAACCCCCCCCCAAACTTCATCCAAATAGTGTGCGTGTCATTAACTAGATTTCCAAACCCCTTCCCCCACCTAAACTCCATCCAAATAGTGTGCGTGTCATTAACTAGATTTCCAAACCCCTCCCCCCCTAAACTCCATCCAAATAGTGTGCGTGTCACTAACTAGATTTCCAAACCCCTCCCCCCCTAAACTCCATACAAATAGTGTGCGTGTCATTAACTAGATTTCCAAACCCCTTCCCCCACCTAAACTCCCTCCAAATAGTGTGCGTGTCATTAACTAGATTTCCAAACCCCTCCCTCCCTAAACTCCATCCAAATAGTGTGCGTGTCATTAACTAGATTTCCAAACCCCTCCCCCCCCTAAACTCCATCCAAATAGTGTGCGTGTCATTAACTAGATTTCCAAACCCCTTCCCCCACCTAAACTCCATCCAAATAGTGTGCGTGTCATTAACTAGATTTCCAAACCCCTCCCCCCCTAAACTCCATCCAAATAGTGTGCGTGTCATTAACTAGATTTCCAAACCCCTACCCCCTAAACTCCATCCAAATACTGTGCGTGTCATTAACTAGATTTCCAAACCCCTTCCCCCACCTAAACTCCATCCAAATAGTGTGCATGTCATTAACTAGATTTCCAAACCCCTTCCCCCACCTAAACTCCATCCAAATAGTGTGCGTGTCATTAACTAGATTTCCAAACCCCTCCCCCCCCTAAACTCCATCCAAATAGTGTGCGTGTCATTTACTAGATTTCCAAACCCCTTCCCCCACCTAAACTCCATCCAAATAGTGTGCGTGTCATTAACTAGATTTCCAAACCCCTCCCCCCTAAACTCCATCCAAATAGTATGCGTGTCATTAACTAGATTTCCAAACCCCTTCCCCCACCTAAACTCCATTCAAATAGTGTGCGTGTCATTAACTAGATTTCCAAACCCCTTCCCCCACCTAAACTCCATCCAAATAGTGTGCGTGTCATTAACTAGATTTCCAAACCCCCCCTAATAATTTGCTATAATGTTCTGTGGTGTTCATTTTTACAAAGCAAATATATATTGCACTTTGCAAAATGCATTTGCACTCTGCAAGTGCATTTGCTCCAGGGCTTTAGTAAATGAGCAGAAGCTCTGCTAATTTCCATCATCCAATCATGTGCAAGCCACAAAGTGTTTGGATTATTTGCCCTTGCATGTGATTGGGTACTCCTTGCAACATGAAGCCTTTTTACCTTACCTCATTTACTAAGCTGTGGAGCAACTGCACTTGCGGAGTGCGACAACTGCACTTTTCAAACTGCACAGTCTTGTAGACTTTAGTCAATCAAACCCTGCGTGTCCTTAAACTTTTAATTTCTAATTTCACCACCCCCTAAAATGTAACAATGTGCCATCAGAGGGGGTGAGCAATCTGATAAGTGTGCCTTTCCATATTATTTATTCAAGAAGATTTCAATTATTTAATGTTATACTGATGCTGGGCAATAATGTTTTAAGTGTATAATGTTGTTGCAATGTTCTTTTCTAAATTACTGAGTTTTGTTTTCTTGTTTGATTCCCCAGTTTCCTTCAACGCCACAGGAATGGCAGACTGTGGCATCCCATTTTGCCACCCGTTGGGACTTGGAGGGGCTATAGATGGGAAACATGTCCACATCGTGCCACCACCCCATTCGGGGTCATACTATTTTAATTATAAGGAGTTCCATAGTATTGTCCTAATGGCGGTGGTGTCGGCACAATATGAATTTCTCTATGTGGACGTGGGGAAGAATGGCCTGATGTCGGATGGAGGAGTATTTGCCCACACGGAGTTCTGCCAGCGTCTCCAGAGTGGTGGCCTGGGATTGCCACCTGATGCGGATAACGTGGAAGGACTCCCCTTTGTCTTCATAGCAGATGAAGCCTTCGCTCTGAGCAAGCACCTCATGAGGCCATTCCCCCAAAGAACCCTCACCCTGGAGAGGAGGGCTTTTAATTTCCGGCTGGCCAGAGCTAGAAGAGTGGTTGAGAATGCTTTTGGGATTCTGGCCAGCCGGTTCCGCCTGTTTCAGACATCCATTAACTTGGCGGAATACAAACTTAATTTCATAATTTTAGCGTGCTGCATCCTGCACAACTTTTTGAACAAACATTCTCCAAATTAAATTGTGCCAGTTGGGCCTGAGGCCGGACTTATTAGTGACAATCTGACGGGCCTGGATACTGTCCGTACTGGCTTGGCCCCCCAAAGTGCCCATCACGTTCGAGAGCAATATGTCAATTATTTTATGGGTAGGGGGGCCATTGCAATGCCCCAGGATATTTAAATTATCGAAATTAAAAATCTTGATGAAATATTGAATTATATTTATTGCTTGCCTTTCTTTTTGGCTTTCTCCTAGGTTATGGTAGAGCACTTGTAGTGCCAAGTGTATTTTCCTTGACTAAATAAGCACCATTGTCACTGTAAACAACTATTTTAAATTTAAACAAACTGATACTGAGCATTGAACTAACAAACCACACATTTAGTTAATTACTAAACAGATGTTTTAATATTCTGTATACATTCACTTATGCATTAGTAAAAAATGTTGATAGTCAAAAAAATATCTATATATTTACAAATTTGGAACAATATAATTAGGTCATTTTTTTTATTTTAAAATAAAATAAAAAATTTTTTGATGGGTTTTAACAAACAGGCCTCTTTTTTATTTTTTTGATATATATATATATTTTTTTTGATTTTTTAAAAACAGGCCTCTTTTTTTTCAAATATAAGTTTATTCAAAAGCAGGAAGGGTTACAGGCCCACGGTATCAACATAAACATAAACCAGATTTGAGGACGCAGCCTCTTACATCAACATGACTGAGGGCATGACAACATGGTTCCTTATTACAGGCTCATATACATGTTATTACAGTCTGTACAATAGATTTAATCCTGCGTTGGAACTCAAATTTATCTGTTTGCCTCTTTCCTACCCACTATTTTCCTTTTTCCAAAATATCAATTATAGAAAAGAATAGATGAAGAAAAGAAAGAAGACAGAGAAGTGATAGTACAAAGGTTGGGGGGGCAGGAGTGTGGTACACGGGTGGGGGGGGAACCAGGGAGGGTGAAGCAACAGGCCTCTTTTTATTTTTTTTGGTTTTTTAAAAACAGGCCTCTTTTTTTAATTTTTTTTTGGTTTTTTAAAAACAGGCCTCTATTTTTAAAAAACATTTTTTTTTTTTTTTGGAAAACAGGCCTCTATTTTTTCATTTTTTTTTTTTAAATTTGTATTTTTTTTGGAAAACAGGCCTCTATTTTTATGTTTTTTTTTAAAAAACAGGCCTCCATTTTTTTAATATTTTTTTTTTTTTTGTTAAACAGGCATATCATTTCGACCAAATAAAAAAGAGAAGGCCCAGAATGGGGTCAGCAAACAAGGAAATGAAGAACATGATCGATGTTTTTTTGGGTTGAAAAAGGGCATTTAGATTCGACCCAAAACATCGATCATGTCCTTCATTTCCTGCTGCATACGATCCAGCCGATTCCGCATTTGATCAATCTCCCCATTCCAGGCCATTATTTGAGCAATTATTCCTTGGGCACTGTCTGTTGTAAAATTGTCACTCGGACCTAAAATTGAATGAAAAAAAGATGTGTTTAGAAATATGCAGACATACATAGTTTACCTTACCATAAGCTGGTGTCTCAGACACTGACCTGGTGGGGTGCCCATGTCGCATACTTCCGAAACATCCTCGGGGGTGGCGCTGTTGCTTGAGTCAAGCACAACCAGATCACCTAAAATAGAGTTAAAAATTTTCATCAAAAAATATGCAGCCATGCATAGATTACCGTAAGCTGGTGTGTCAGACACTCACCTGGTGGGGTGCCCATGTCGCCCACCTCTCCTTCCTCCACATCCTCAGTGGGGCTTGGGCTGATTTCCCAAGTATGTTCTTTCGGTTGGGGGGGACTGGGTTCATCTTGGCTGAGTCTTTTTTCCCCTATGTGAACCAAAAAATTTATATACTTAGCACACAGATATTTTAGTACATAGTAATCTTCAAACATTGTAGTGAAGTGGTGTACAAATTGTCTGTTTGCGTAGAGTTCCTAGTTTAATACATTTTAAATTTTATAAAGACATATCTAGATAGATAGATATATCGATATCTATATATCGATCTATAAATATCTAAATATATATATATATATTTATATATATTTAGATATATCTATATATAGATATATATATCTATATATATATCTATATATAGATATATATATCTCTATATATCTATCTAGTTCTATATCTATCTATCTCTCTCTATTTATCTATCGATGTGTCTCCACCATTATTCATCCCACTACGCACTGTAGAAAGAATGGTCGGAGAATATGAGTTAAACTCGAACGTCAGGGGCGGGCGACGCAGGCGGAGTTTCACACATGCGCAGTGTATAAAGAGAGGTCTTGCGCACGTGTTGTACGTACGTTCTGTGCGTAGAGTCAAGGGGCAGAGAATATGAGTTAAAATTGAACGTCAGGGGCGGGCAACGCAGGTGGAGTTTCACACATGCGCAGTGTATAAAGAGAGGTCTTGCGCACGTGTCGTACGTACGTTCTGTGCGTAGAGTCAAGGGGCGGAGAATATGAGTTAAAATCGAACGTCAGGGGCGGGCGACGCAGGCGGAGTTTCACACATGCGCAGTGTAAATAAAGAGTCATACGTACGTTCTGTGCGTAGAGTCAAGGGCGGGGTATATGCGTAAAGAAAAAGAAAGTCAGGGGCGGGCCAAGCAGGCGGAGTATTACGCATGTGCAGTGTATAAAACGTTATTACGTATTGTGGCGTATGTACGTTCTGTGCGTAGATGATAGTGGACCGGGACGCTACAAAACGAAGGTAATTTTAAATTTATAAATTTGGTCAAAACTTTGTAGCAAGCAGCCTATATGGCTTGACAGATTGATGAGGCTTACGTAGGGATAAGATGATGAGGGTTTAGCAGAAAAATAAGTGTTTTTTGTCTTGTGTCTTTATCTTTTACAGACATTATGAATGCCAAATTTAAAGAGCCAGAATTTTTGTCGGCTTTCATTGACAAATACAGAGAGATGAGGAATCTGTGGGAGGTCAAACACCCTCAATATTATTTGAAGCATGTCAGGAAGTCAACGCTGGAGAGACTTCTAACATTTGTCCAGACGACCATCCCGGAAGCAACGATGGAGATGTTGTTAAAGAAAATTGGGATCTTGAGGAACATGTATAAGAGGGAGTATAACAAGATCCAGGATTCCATGAGATCAGGAGCATCAGCAGATGATGTATATGTACCCAGGCTGTGGTACTACAATAAACTACGGTTTCTTGATGACTAGACTGAAGCCAGGGCATCACTTTCAACCCTTCCCTCCACCCTTCCATGCACCCTTCCCTCCACCCCAGCAGAGGCTGATGAGGACCAAGCTGGGTCTTCCATCCTGGAAGAACCGGATGTGACCATCTGGAGTCAGGTAAATTAAATTTCAAAAATATTTACTGTCCTAATATTAATGATGTTAACTGGATGTTATAATTGATTAAAATAATTTTCTCCTAAAAATGATGTATACATATCAATTGACAGTAGTGGCCAAATATGTTTGTCACCTGCTTTAAAAAATTATGGTGTCTGATTTCTAGACTCTTTTATTAAAGAGATGTATTCACATTGGATTTGCAAGACATGAGAAGCAAATTGTGTGTCATTGATGAACCCAAAAAAACCCCCTAAAACTATGTCCCTTTTTTATACACAGGATGAGGGCAGCCAGGAGGAACGTGGGGAAAGTGGCAGGCAGGAGGAGACCGGGCCCATGGAGAGCCTGGAGGAGGCCAGATCCAGCGTCATCCTGGAGGAGGCCGGACTCAGTGTCAGACAGGAGGTGGCTGGGCCCAGTAGGAGCCTGACACAATCGCAAGTGCCTCCCCTCCGCCTTCCAAAAAAAAGGGCCAGGAAGGGGACGGTGACACAGGAGGCATGCGAGAGGCCACCAATTTTTTGAGGAGCCCCCCCGAAGCTGAAGAGGCCTATGGGTGCTACTTAGCCAGCAGGCTGCTTAAAATGGAGTGGGGCCAACGCCTCATTTGTGAGAGACTGTTTGGGGAAACAATACACAAGGGGCTACAGGGCGAGCTAACCAGCAACACACAATTACATGAGGCAGCCCCCCCTCCTCCTCCTCCTCCTCCTGCCACAACTCAAACACCAGAGCCACAGCCTCCAAAGAAGGCTGCAGGGAAGGCTGCAGGGAGGGGTGCAGGGCAGCGTGGGGGAAAGGCTGCAGGGAAGAGAAGAAAGTGATGACCTGGGTTCAGTCTGGTCTGACAGAAGACGCAGGCTGTTGTAGTACCACAGTCTGGGGACATCTATATCATCTGCTGCTGCTGTTGATCTCTGAGATTCCTGGACCAGATTGTGCTCCCTCTTATATGGACTCCGCAAGATCCCAATTTTCTTGTCCACAGACTTTTTCCAGCGTTGACTTCCTCTTTATTTTCTTTAGATCATAAATAAATGGATATTTGAGTTTATGAAAAGACTTTATGTGTTTTAGTTTAAATCATTGATTTAGACACAATGTCAAATTAACAAGGGACAACAATCTCCTTGAGGTTGCAAAAACACACAAAAAAAAATAAATAATGTTCTAGTGGTAACTTAAAAAAAAAAAAAAAATATACATAACCAAAAAAGGTTCTTTGTGTTAACTTTATATACAAAAGAAAAAATCACAATAAACAAAAAAATGGTTCTTTGTGGTAAGTTAAAACAAACAACATTAAAAACAAACAAAAATGAAAGAAAAATGTATTTGTGTTCAATTTAAGAACTACAAAACTAAAAAAAAAAAAAAAAAAAAAAAATGGTTCTTTGTGGTAACTTTACAAACCCAAAAAAAAAAAAAAAAAAAGGTAGATGAAGATAAAATAAGTTCGACAACAATCATAAAATAAAAATCTGGAGAAAATCTAAAATAAAAGATGACTCCCCCAAAAAAAACAAGTGTAAAAATTATTATTAGTATGGAGACATTGTTTTTAAAAATAATACTATATCATTCATGAGATCAAAGAGAAAAAGAATCCAGAAATCAGTTTGGGAGAACTCTGAATATGAACAGCAAAACATCTTCGTTCTTATAGCATTAGTAAAGAAGACATTAATGCGCTGCATTCAACGATCACAGAATTTGCAGCGTGAGGAATGTGCTACCTACAATATGAACACTAGTTTTACTAGACCGAGTGCTTCCGTTTAGTTTTTGCTTATGAGCATGCGTCGTTTTTTTGTCCGTCGGACTAGCATACAGACGAGCAGATTTCTGGGTCCGGCGTAGTTACGACGTAAAGATTTGAAGCATGTTTCAAATCTAAAGTCCGTCAGATTTGCGGCTGGAAAAGTCCGCTGAAAGTCAGCTGAAAGTCCGGGGAAGCCCACACACGATCGGATTGTCAGCCAGCTTTAGTCCGTCGGCCTTTTGTAGACGAAAAGTCAGACCGTGTGTACGCGGCATAAGTCCTTTCCCCCTTTTTCCAAACAGACTGCAACACAGGCAATTCACATGGTGAAAGGACTGTGAGTATGAATACCTTTAAAAAATACGCCTGTAGATCTAGGTACATCCATGGACTTTTTCTTGCTGAAACCACCCATAGAGGTTAACCGAGTTACAAGGTTTTACTGTTTAGATGTGATCTCGTTTATTTGCGAAATGTTGTCTAACAATGTTCTATTTGTATCCTAAGGCAAAGGGTCCTACTTGTCGGGAGCTCGCCTCAACGGACATGTCTC
The DNA here is from genome assembly GCA_037952835.1 of Lithobates septentrionalis. Taxonomy (NCBI): domain Eukaryota; kingdom Metazoa; phylum Chordata; class Amphibia; order Anura; family Ranidae; genus Lithobates; species Lithobates septentrionalis. The sequence goes on along the minus strand of JBBDGP010003675.1, from coordinate 1,724,092 downwards.
CGGAATCAGGCTATTTCGCCTGGGTGGGATCATCTCCCGGGGGACGGGTCTCCTGGTAGGGCAGTTAATCTGGTCCAAACTTGGCATTGTAAAGGGGATCCCTCGCAAACGGCCTTGAGTGTTGGGGGGGTTTGGGACTGATGCTCCTTCTTCCCCCTCCCTCGCAAGGGGAGGAGCTCTCCTGGTCCCCCCCTCGCCTCAACATGCTGAAGCCTTTCATACTTTACATATGTTAGTGGCTGAACGCCATGGTTCGCTGTTGCTTATTGTATAGTTCTGTGTTAGACCTCTGTCCCCACCTCAGAGGGGCGGGTTCCTCTTTGACAGCAGCCGGTTTCCTCTCCCATCCTCCCACCTCCCCTCCTCATTTAGGTGGATTAGCAGGCCTGTTCCCACCTCCGGCAATTTCTACCCAAATTCTCAGTACAACAAGAGAACCCCCCCATCCTGTGACACACGCTCGGCCCTGTGCTGGGACAAGCTTCAGCCCAACCTACCATTTACCCCTTCCCGCTCACACCCGCCCCATATCTATAACCTAAGCACCCCTACCCTTCCCCCCACCTTTTTTTTTCTTCTTCTTTCTCTCCTCCCCTTCTCTCTCACCAGCTGCCCCCTCCGTTCCTACACCCCAACCGTCAGTTGCCTTAAGGTGAGCCCTCTGAATTACTTACAGAGTTGAACATGGCAAATGTAGTAGCACACTGAGCTCCCCTCTCTCTCAAAATATGCTCCCACAATGCCAAAGGGCTAAACATCCCAGAAAAACACAGTAGTATGTTATTAGAAGCTCATAGGCTTAGAGCACAAGTACTTTTTGTCCAGGAAACCCACTTTAAGTCGGGGTCAGTACCACGTTTCCCAAATAAGCGGTTCCCAGTAGCTTTCCACGCAACCAACCCCAAAGTGAAGTCCAAAGGTGTCTCCATCCTATTGTCCAAAGCCTTTCCCCTGAACATAGAAGATCAACTAATAGACCAAGAGGGGAGATTTATCATCCTGAAGGGTACTTGGAACAATAGGCCGTTGACCCTGGCTAATATATATTGCCCTAACACTAAACAGGTTGCCTTTGTGAGGGAAATCACCGCAAAACTTACCCTGTTCCAATCGGGCCTTTTAATTTTAGGAGGTGATCTCAATGTCCCCCTAGACCCCTTGGTTGACAAAACAACAAACCTGGTAGACTTCTAGCTAGAGCCACCCAGCAGCGTAAGGTAGCTTCCACAGTCCATCACATTGTAGATGGGACAGGCGAGGTTCATTCCAGGAATGAAGACATAGCTAGACAATTCCAACTTTTTTATAGTAAATTATACAACATCCAATCTGGAAACCTTGACAGTGTCCCAACCACTACACGTGGCACACTGATTCAAGATTTCTTGCTTAAATTTGGCCCTACCACCCTTTCAGAGTCAGACTCCCGGGCGCTGGAGGCCCCTCTATCACATGATGAATTTGTAGAGGCATTAAAAGCCACTAAACCAGGCAAGAGCCCAGGCCCAGACGGCTTCATAACCTTCTACTATAAAACTTTTTCAGACATTCTAGCACCAAACTTCCTTAAAGCATTCAACTCACTTTCTACTGGTTCTTGCGAGTCAGAGAGGTTGTTGGAAGCTTATGTTGCAGTGATTCCTAAGGAGGGAAAAGACCCTGCTGATGTAGCCCGCTATCATCCGATCTCCCTTTTGAACGCAGACGTGAAACTATATGCTAAGATTCTGGCTTCCCGTTTATCCTACCATGTACCAGCCTGGTTTGGCCTGGACCAAGTAGGGTTTGTCCCTGGAAGAGAGGCCAGGGACAACACGATTAAAGCGATCAACCTACATCATTGGCTTACATACTCGCAACAGGAGGGCTTTTTTCTTGCATTGGATGTGGAGAAGGCATTCAACAGGGTGGCATGGGACTACATGGAGGCGGTCCTGGGCTCAATCGGGATTGGACCATGTATGCGGTCCTGCATCATGTCCCTGTATACTAACCCTAGAGGGAAAGTCAAAGTCAATGGCCAACTGTCGGACACCTTCTCCATCCACAACGGGACTAGGCAAGGTTGCCCCTTGTCCCCTCTCTTATATATCCTCTCACTTGAACCCCTCCTTTGCTGTATCCGGGCCAACCCAGACATTAAGGGTATTCGAGTACAGGACCGGGAATTCAAAATTTCTGCTTTTGCAGACGATATGCTCTTCTTCCTTACTTCCCCCTTGACGTCTCTACCCAACCTGCTCCTAGTACTAAACCAATTTCAAAGTATTTCAAATTTAAAGATTAATTATAATAAATCATTTGCATTGAATATGGAAGTCGGATGCCATTCAATACCTAGGGACTCAATTACCGGCCGACCTATCGCAATTATATAACAGAAACTTCCTGACAGAACTACAAAAGATAAGACAGGACACTCAAAAATGGGACAAGTCAAATATCTCCTGGTTTGGGCGATCGTCCATTTTCAAAATGATAGTCCTCCCACGCCTTCTATACAAAATTCAAACCTTACCAATTCACCTACCCTCCTCCTTCTTTGGGATGTATAAATCCATCTGTCACACCTTTATATGGCATAAGAAAACTGCGAGAATAAGTCGGGCCAAGTTGACACTCCCGAAAGGAGGTGGAGGCATTGGCCTTCCAGATATGCAGCGATACTATTGGGCATCCCATCTAGCGTGCATAGTCGATTGGAGGATACATGGCCACTGTAAAGACTGGGTGGGTCTGGAGAATTTGCTTTCAAATGCTGATTTACGATACCTACCGTGGATAACCAAGGCACATATAGCTCCCCTGACCTTAGCGCACCCACTTATCGGCCCCACACTTAACGCCTTTAGTAGGGCCTGTGCCAAATATGCGGTTTCTGAAAAAATATGCCCAATTACCCCAGTTCGTAGCTGTGACAGACTCACCCGGGACAGAGGCTATTGGAGGGGACTGAATGCAAGCCTCTTGCCCACTGATTATGGGCCCTGGCATTTGGGGGAATGGTGCTCTCTGTGAGCTGTATGCCTGGGGACCCTGGGGTTTGTGTTACTTTGGATTCAGCTCCATGTCCCCCCCCCAAAACACACAGACTCTGGGAACCCTTTATATGCCATATTAGAATGGTGACTGATTCATACCGTTGGGACTCCTACTGTTAAATGCTAATGTCATCAATTCCAGCTACCTGTCTGTTGTCTGCTATAATGTGTTTATTGTAAATAAGTCTAGTGTGGCTCTAATGCCTCGTACACACGGTCGGATTTTACGATGGAAAATGTCCGATCGGAGCGTGTTGTCGGAAATTCCGACCGTGTGTGGGCTCCATCGGACATTTTCCATCGGATTTTCCGACACACAAAGTTGGAGAGCAGGAGATAAAATTTTCCGACAACAAAATCAGTTGTCGGAAATTCCGATAGTGTGTACACAAATCCGACGGACAAAGTGCCACGCATGCTCAGAATAAATAAAGAGATGAAAGCTATTGGCCACTGCCCCGTTTATAGTCCCGACGTACGTGTTTTACGTCACCGCGTTTAGAACGATCGGATTTTCCGACAACTTTGTGCGACCGTGTGTAGACAAAACAAGTTTAAGCCAACATCCGTCGGAAAAAATCCTAGGATTTTGTTGTCGGAATGTCCGAACAAAGTCCGACCGTGTGTATGCCCTATAAGAGTCTTTTCACCCATTGTTGTTTGTGTTAATTAACTCTGCTATTGTGATAATGTTGATTGGGTTTTCTGAGCTACAAGACGGCCAGTCTGGCCTAAAGGTCATGTCTGAGTCACCTAGGCTGTATAAAGGATTAGATAATTAGCGCATGTTAATTAGGTTGCAGTTGTATTGTTAGAGGAGGTTCCAACAGCATATAAAGTCTTGTAAATTTGATTCTAAATAAAACAGTCCATGTTAGCATCTAAGCAAGTGTCGCATTGTTTTGTGCTCAGAGCGGTTGGAATATCTGATATCTGTATTCAGACTGGGAGGAAGTGGTATACTGACGGAAACACTCAAGCGGAGTCTGGGAAATCTAAACCTCCACCTGGATCCAAGATCAGCATAGCAGGACTTCAGTCACCCCAGCGGAGATATGGACCTGGCATCAGAGTTCCCGGGGCTGCTGCGGATCATCCTTTCAACATACACCAGGACTGTGTCTGAGGATGAATACCTGGAGCTCAGGCAGCAAATTCGGGCAGAGCTCTGGATTGGAGCCCTCCAGCTCGCTGGTATAAAACAGGGCAAGTGCTTTCCAACCCAAGAGCAACGGGCCAGTGACCAACGGGCATTGCGGATGGCATTCCTGGGAGAGCAGCCGCAGGAGCAATGGGTGACTGAGTTGGACAGGCTGGTCCAGCAGGAGATAGAGCTGGACAATCGTTATTGGGCTCTGCAATGGCACACAGAGGAGGGATATTTAGGGGAGACAACAGAATACTCTCCGGAGGGATATGACTTTGGAGGCCCTGGATTGCTGTGGGAGAGCCTTACAGATCATTTGTGTTTGGCGATGAAGGGGAACCTGCCCTTGAGGACCTGCGAGAATATAGAGAAGCTATGCTCGGTCTTGCAGGGGTCTCAGAGCTCAAACCTGATCTGGACCATTTGCTAAGGAAGGAACAGCATCTGGAAAGGGCATACAGGAAACTGCTAGAACACGTTCAGCAGCATGCCAGAGAATCGGCAGTGGAAAATCTGAAGATTGCCGTCCCCAAACCTGAAGTGCTGACCACAGGGCAGAGCTCTGCTAACCTCTGCCCAGCACTGATAACATCTTCTGGGTTCCATGGACAGGAGATGGTGAACCTCTATCCCCAGACACCAGTTATAGAGGTAGGGGATTTAATAGACTTTTCTGCTGAGGAAGAACAACCTGATGAGCCTCCAGCTGAAGATCTGGTAACTGAACAGAGGGTCCAAGACCTCTGTCCCACACTTTTAGCAATTCCAGAGACTGGGGATTTAATAGACGTTTCTGTAGAGGAGGAACCACCTAGCAAACCCTCAGCAGAAGTGCTGGCAACCGGACAGAGGGTCCAAGACCTCTGCCCCACACCTGTGGCAGTTTCAGAGGCTCAGGGTGAGAAGGTGGCAATCACTTCCCAGCAGCAGATACAGGGGGAGAAGGGAGAGGAGGTGTTTGTTGTCCCTCCCCAACAGTTGGCCAGGGTGGAGGAACCGGCCTTTCCTCCCCAGCAAAGATCCGTGCACCTGGGAGACAGTACCATAGACATGTCGTCCCAGCAGCCGGGATGAGGGAATGAAAAAGGAAGCAGCCGGCTCCCCTTTCCAATGGCAGCTACACAGTTTGGGAGTGGAGGAAGCCAGCCTCCTGCCCCAAAGGTTAGCTGGAGCGGAGGATGCGGAGTGCTGGCAACAGAGCAGAGTGCTGCCAACCTCTGCCCAGCACCGGCAACAACTGTGGAGTTCCAGGGAGCCGGGGCAGTTGGCTCCTCTCTCCGACGACAAGCTGATGTAGACAGTAACAATCCGGACTTTCCTCTGGGCGTGGCAGGAACCTTTGTGGAGACTGAATGGCCATACGCTGAAATGCTAGCTAAGCACTTCTTCAGTAGAGGCTGTTTCCTACGCCAAACTGAACTCGCAGAATGCTCGAAGACGGGTTTGTTTCCATTTTGCCCCTATATCCAGCTCAAGCATTTCCTAAATGACCCAGCACGTAAAGGAGGCTTCACCAGGAACCCCACGGTATTGGAGTCACTGTGTTCAAGCACACCCCCACCGAGGCAAGTTATATCAGCACTTTACGCTTCTCTTCACGAACAAGCACCAGAAAGCTTGCGCTCGGAGCGGGCCTACTGGCTTGGCAGGGATATTGAGGAGGAAAGTTGGGACAAGATTAACTTCTATCTCCACAAGGGTTCTTTATTAAACGTCACAGTCCAAGAGAACGGCTATAAATTGAGAACACGCTTGTACAGAACACCAGACTTAATACACAAATTTTCACCCACTGTGCCGGAGCAATGCTGGAGATGTGGTAGGGAGACGGGTTCATATTTGGTGGAGTTGCCCGTCGAATAATTCTGGTGAATCCTCCGTGCATGTTGGTGAGGCTACGGAAATAGTAACAGTGGACAAGTGGCCAGTGGATTAGTCCACTTTGGCAGTTGCATTGGAAGGCAAGCTAGTATAAGCCTGGGTGAGGATGAGGACGGCTTAGTTATCCACTGCACCAACTCTTCTGCATGTTGTGGCTCAATAACACTGCCAGCAGCAGAAAAAAAGGACAAGCGTGCCCCACCTGCAGGGTATGAACCATGTCCGTTACCACCTTTTTTCACTGTAGACACAGAGGCTGCTTGCCCTCTTTTTGTGGCCTATGAGCGTCTGCCTCTCCTTGGTGGCCTTCCGGACATGATGGGGATTTTTTTTTTCACACCGCACTACACTGTATTATATACTCTGCACTGCACTGTAGTATATACTCTGCACTGCACTATATACTCTGCACTATATACAGTACACTGAATGCAATGTATTTACTGTATACACTGCATTATATACTGTACACCGCCTGCACTGTATTATATAATGTACACTGCCTGAAGTGTATTATATACTGTACACTGCCTGCACTGTATTATATACTGTACACTGACTGCAATGTATTATATTACTGTATTATATACTGTGTACACCACCTGCACTGTGTTATATACTGTACACTGACTGCACTGTATTATATACTGTACACTGACTGCACTGTTTTATATACTGCACTATTATATACTGTACACTGACTGCAGTGTATTATATACTGTGTACACCGCCTACACAGTATTATGTACTGTACACCGACTGCACTGTATTATATACTGTACACACTGCAATGCATTATATACTGTATTATATACTGTGTACACCGCCTGCACTGTATTATATACTGTAATATATACTGTACACCAACTGCACTGTATTATATACTGTACAATGACTGAAATGTATTATATACTGTACACTGACTGCACTGAATTATATACTGTACACCGACTGTTCTGTATTATATACTGTGTACACCGCCTGCACTGTATTATATACTGTACTGTAATATATACTGTACACCGACTGCACTGTATTATATACTGTACACTGCAATGTAATATATACTGTACACACTGTATTATATACTGTGTACACCGACTGCAAAGTATTATATACTGTACATCGCCTGCACTATATTATCTACTATACATCCCCTGCACTGTATTATATACTGTACACTGACTGCAATGTATCATATACTGTACACACTGCCTGCACTGCATTATATACTATACACCGTCTATACTGTATTATATACTGTACACTGTCTGTACTGTATATACTGTACACAGCCTGAAGTGTATTATATACTGTACACCGTCTGCACTGTAATATAGACTGTACACTGCCTGCACTCTGTATGTATACTACACTGACTAAACGCTCTATCCACTAACTAACCTGCCTAATCTATCTCGAGTTCTCCACTCCAACACACTACATACAGCCGCCGTGTAAGCAGCCTTATATAGTGTGGGGCGTGGACTTAGCCCCTGAGCCATGATTGGCCAAAGGCACCCTTCCTTTGGCCAATCGTAGCTCTCACAGCACATTGCACTGTGATTGGCCAAAGCATACCGGTCAGGTGCATGCTTTGGCCAATCAGCAGCCGTCAATGCACTGCAATCTCACAGTGCAATATGGGGCGCTTGTAGGTGCGCAAATGTCCCACGAGCGCCCCATATGTTCGTTTGTTCTACGAACAAACTTAACACCCGATGTACTTGCATTCGACTCAAACATTGGAACCATCCTTACTGATCACATGGTAAAGCACCTATGTCATCTGCTCTTTACCGCTCTATCCCTTAGACACTGCACATCACTGATCGCTACGCTACTCGCCCCTTGTGCACGCATGCGTGGCAAGAATGGGAGGACGTCATATGATGTCTTCTCAGAACAATAGCAGTCCCACTGTCATTGTACTTTAGGCTGGACGTGAATCAATTAATATTGTTGGTTTAAATAACTTAAATCCTGCAATGTCTACTGTAATTATTAATGTATGAGTACGATCTCAGCTATTAGTATGAAACCATTCCCAAAGGAAACCAAGGGGTCTATTTAAAGAAAATTTGTTGGACAAATGTGACAATCATTCATCCAGTCGTTACAAATTCTGGCCATAATTTAACTCAGTGATTTCCTATGATCATCAGCTCCATCTAGTGGCCATAATAAGATATTTTGCCTCAATCATTTGTTCAAATATTTTTTTTAAAAATAGACCTCATAACTGTTTGTGAAAGCTTACACACAAAATGTACATGCCAATGAAAGGTAATGACATTTTTATTTTTCTACTGCTATCAATGGCCAACACGGTACAACACTTCATCCATGTCTTCTTATGAACTGTTTCTTACATGATGAAGATCAACCATGGAGTATATCTGAGGTGTATATCAGGGTGTGCTTCTTCCCCACATGAGAGCTGTGATGTCCAGCAACATTCATATAGAAGACATTTCAAGACACTAATACACCTCGAGAGTTGTGTGGGTTCCCTGATGTACAGGAAGACAGGACTTCAGTGAGGAACAATTCCCTCACTCAGCACAGGAATATGGCTTCTCCCCTGTGTGAGATCGCTGATGTCTGTAAAGATGGGACTTCTGTGAAAAACATTTCCTACACTCAGGACAGGAATGCACCTTTTCCCCCGTGTGAGATCTCTGATGTCTGTGAAGATCGGACTTCACTAAAAAACATTTCCTGCATTCGGGACAGGAATACGGCTTCTCCCCCGTGTGAGATTTCTGATGTCTGTAAAGATGGGATTTCACTGAAAAACATTTCCTGCATTCGGGACAGGAATACGGCTTCTCCCCTGTGTGAGATCTCTGATGTCTGTAAAGATTGGCCTTGTCTGAAAAACATTTCCCACACTCAGGACAGGAATACGGCTTCTCCCCTGTGTGACATCTCTGATGTATGTAAAGATTGGACTTCTGTGAAAAACATTTACCACACTCAGAACAGGAATACATCTTCTCTCCAGTGTGCAATCTCTGATGTGTGTGAAGACTGTACTTCTGTGAAAAACATTTCCCGCACTCAAGACAGGAATATCGCTTCTCTCCCGTATGAGACCTCTGATGTGTTTGAAGACTGGACTTTTGTGAAAAACATTTCCCACACTCAGGACAGGAATGCACCTTTACCCCTGTGTGAGATCTCTGATGTCTGTAAAGATCAGACTTCACTGAAAAACATTTCCTGCATTCAGGACAGGAATACGGCTTCTCCCCTGTGTGAGATCTCTGATGTCTGCAAAGATTAGACTTCCGTGAAAAACATTTCCCGCACACAGAACAGGAATACATCTTCTCTCCAGTGTGCAATCTCTGATGTGTGTGAAGACTGGACTTCTGTGAAAAACATTTCATGCACTCAGAACAGGAATATCGATTCTCTCCCGTATGAGACTTCTGATGTATTTGAAGACTGGACTTTTGTGAAAAACATTTCCCGCACTCAGGGCAGGAAAGTGACTTATCTCCTGCGTGATACCTTTTATGCACATTAAGACGACATTTAAAACTGAAACACTTCCCGCACTCAGTACAGGAAAACCTCTTATCTGTTGGAAGGACGGCACCGACTCTCACAGTCTGAGGTTCCTCAGGATAAGAGGAATATGATGGTCCATCTACACTGTGTGGTGCCGGATGGACATTTGAGGTAGCCGGGTTTTCTCCTGGACTATACTGTGTGATGTCCTCATCTTCTACTTTATAGTCTGGAGACAAAGTGAGACAATCCTTTGAGGTTTTCCTCATCTCCCGTCCATCTACTAAAATGTAAATAAAAAGATTATTACTAGGCATGAGCAGATTGGTTCCCCTAAATCAGAACTCCGCCCACATCAGGCAGCTTTGTCTCTGAGGATCTTACAATACACCCTCAAGCTAACTAGTAAATGGGTCCTCTGAATCTCCTAACAGTTCATTTCTTTATTCATGGACCTTAGTCAGAGAGTGAGGAAACAATGAGAACTGTCTTTTATAGGAGTGACAGTGATGAGGGGATTGTAGGACGAGTGTCTCCAACCCCTCTATCACTCATTGCCATCTTCTCAACACAAGAAGTCCTGCACTTCCTTGTTTAGTCCATGATTTAATCATGAATAACAGCGGGGCTGAGCCCCACCAGAGGTCAGAGAGTGAGGATAGGGGGAGAACAACCAAGAAGAAGACTGGACTGATCCTTAAGATCACCATTATTCGGTTATTGACTCCTCCCTCATTATCACTTTCTGTTTAAGGTTCGAGGATGTTATATCATCATTATAAACATGTAAAAGTCTGTGCTCCAATCAAATCATTAGGCTATAAAATGCCCAGCTGGAAGAAATGGGTGCAAAAGAAGTAAGGTCTATGTAATATACAACTTGTTATATGGGATCAAAAAGGTAGGACTACACAGTATCAGAATGATGTAATGTACAACACAGAGTATATAGTGTAAGGGTATGCAGTAGTCAGTGGCAACAGGCTCATATCACCCAGTCCTTGACCTACTCTGGACCAATCAGTGAGCAGTATGAGTGGAGGAATGTATTTAGTGTTAATGACCCACCTGTGCTGATCGCTGTAGGAGTTTCCGCCTCTATAAATGTCCCAGTTATTCCATCCTCCTCCATAGACTGCTGATCATCCCTCACATACCTCTCTTCTTCTTCTACTTTACCTTCAAATTTAGAATCTCTCAGGTTTCCACTCTGAATATATAATAAAAATTACATCAATTGTAACAATGCAGATAATGTACAGATCCTAATGATCCGATCAGTGATTTTTTTTCTCATCTACCTGATGATGGTGAGGGATGGTGTGACTTTCCTGTGTGGAATCCCAGGAATACAGAGGATGGGGACATCTCTCTGGTGGGTTCCCATTACTGGCTCCATCTGTAGGAAACACACACTGACTGAATACATTGTTTATCAGATGATGGGGGATCTAGGTAGACCCTCTGTACTGCTCTCTCCTTTATAAATAAAGTCTCTTCTTACCCGGTGATGTGAGGGACGGCCGATTGTCCATCATGACGTCCTTGTAGAGATCCTTGTGTCCTTCTAAATACTCCCACTCCTCCATGGAGAAATAGACAGTGACATCCTGACACCTTATAGGAACCTGACACACACAATGATACAGTCACCATCCAGACACATCCCTTGTCTGTTACTGGATAATGTCCCAGAATTCCCAGCACCACTCACCTCTCCTGTCAGCAGCTCCATCATCTTCTTGGTGACTTCTAGAATCTTCTGCATGTTGTGTCTCTCAGGTTTTAGGGAGTCACATGGAGGCACTGTGATGGTCATATGATCATCTGACTTCACAAGAGGAATTCTCTGTATTGGGGAACCAATAGGAATATCATGTTAGACTCCCAGAATCATCATCACCTCTCCAGGCAGGTCTGTGTTTTATTAATAGAGATAAGAGTGATGTCATGTGACCTTCTAGAAACCCCCTCACCTCTCTGGTCAGGTCTGTTTTAATAATAGAGATAAGAGTGTTGTCATGTGACCTCCCAGAATCCTCCTCACCTCTCCGGTCAGGACTGTGTTTTATTAATAGAAATTAGAGTGATGTCATGTGACTTCCCAGAACCCTACTCACCTTTCCGGTCACGTCTGTGTTTTATTAATAGAGATAAGAGTGATGTCATGAGACATCCCAGAATCCTTCACACCTCTCTGGTCAGGTCTGTGTTTTATTAATAGAGTTTAGAGTGATGTCATGTGTTCTCCCAGAATCCTCCTTACCTCTCCGGTCAGCAGATAGATGATCTCCAGGGTGAGGTTTAGTATCTTCTCAGTCCTGTGACTCTGATCCTCCTCCATCCTCAATGGTGTCGTCATTTGATCTATACAGGTCTCCTTGTAGATGGATAACTTTGGGAAATGAAATTAAGAATGATTTAGATGGTATTGGTCACACAATAAAGGGATGTGGATGTGAGGGGGTAATCGGAGGGTTGCTGCTGAGCTACTACCCTCATGGGAACAAATTTAGTCTAGACTGTTTAGTGTCTAATTTATTTTTTAGCTCCTGGGACCCTCTTGGCCTGCCGGTTCAGAAATTCCCTTTTCTCTGTTGGGTTTGTTTGGTTTCTGAACTGGATTTGATTAGTTTTAGATCTGCAGACAAGGAATGATGAACAGGATGTATTGCACATTCAGCTTTTGCAGCGCCCTCCATGCAGAGCCCACTTGCTGTCCCTGATCTGCCCCCAATGTGGGCACAGCGCCCTTCAACATCAGCCAAGTTCTCTCACCACCCCTCCTCCCCCAGACACAAGCTCGAAGTTCTTCATACCGAGCAGACCCTGCTTCGGCTCTGAGGGACCAGTCACTGATGCCAGCTGCAATGCCTGGAGCCTGGCGAGTGCCTGTATGTGGTGTGGGGGTCCTTGGTGTGTGTGGGGCTCTTGAGATGTGTGGGGGGGGGGCAGGATCAGCTCTGTGCACATCTCAAGCTCTTCTACTACCTCTGTCAGCTGCTCTCTGGAGTTTCTGCCCAGCCTTCTTCCCCCCCATATCCCCTCCTGTCCACCCCAACACCTGGGTGCCCCTTATAGGGCTGCCCGTATTATTGCCCCTTCATCTGCCCCATCTATAACTATCCATCCTCCAAATCACATCCCTCTGCCACCCCTGCCCATACCCCCCTCTGATTGCCACCCCAGTTCAGATTACGTGGGGGCAGAAAAATTGGGCCTTGGGCGGTGGTGGCACAACACTGTAAAGCCTCACAGATACTTTTGTTGAGCGCAGGAACAGGCCCTGCTGTGAAATATTAGATCAAAAATTGTAATTATGCGCCCCTGTTAAACAGGGCAGAAAAATTGGGCCTTAGGCAGTGGTGGCACAACACTATAAAGCCGCACAGATACTTTTGTTGAGCGCAGGAACAGGCCCTGCTGTGAAATATTAGATCAAAAATTGTAATTATGCTCCCCTGTTAAACAGGGGCAGAAAAATTGGGCCTTAGGCAGTGGTGGTGGTGCCACAATACTGCAACCCCTCACAGATACTCTGGTTGAGCACAGGAATGAGCCCTGCTGTTAAATATTTGATCAAAAATTGTAATTACGTGCCCCTGTTAAACAGGGGCAGAAAAAATGGGCCTTAGGTAGTGGTGGTGGTGCCTCGAACCAAAAATATTCTTAGAAGCTATCATCACGAAAATTGAGGAGGAATAGGATAGTCACTCAGCATAATAGGATAGTCACTCAGCATATGCAGTCTTCAAAGGATCCCACATCCATAGAAAAATCAATTGGTTACATCAGCATCAGGTGCTTGGTAGCTGGTGATCCAAGACTGATTCATTTTTATGAATGTGAGCCGATCAACAGAGTCTGTGGACAGGCGCACTCTGTGATCGGTTACAAAGCCTTCAGCAGCACTGAATGTGCGTTCAGAAAGAACGCTGGATGCAGGACAGGCCAGTAGCTCAATTGCATATTGAGCAAGCTCTGGCCAGTGGTCCATCCTCAAGACCCAGTAACCCAGTGGACGTTCTGGTGGAAAGGTCTCCAAGTCTGATCTTGCCCCTAGATATTCCTGCACCATGGAATTCAGACGCTGGCAATGGTTGCTGGAACCGATCAGACCTGAGGACTGAAGAATTGCCTGAAGGCAGCCGGCCACCTTCTCCACCGCTCTTTTTGTGACTGAACGAAGCCTTAGCAACACGTTGTCCAGCACCAGGAAATTGTAACCTCCCAGGCTCTGCAAACGCATTGCACAAACCTTTCTGCAAGGCCTCCTGAAGATATTTCATCCTCTGCTCCCTCTGCGAAGGCTGGATAAGTTTTGCAACCTTACCCTTGGAACGTGGATGAAGAAGGGTTGCCAGCCAGTAATGATCCCTCTCCTTGATACCACAAATCCTAGGGTCTTTTTGCAGGCTTTGCAGGATCAGGGAGGCCATGCAGCGTAGGTTTGCAGAAGCATTCAATCCTGAGTCCTCTAGGTCACTAAGAATCACATGATTCTCAACCACCTCCTCCCAGCCATGTACAACTCCATGGGTTTCTGGGGACTGAAAATGATCCCTTGAATAGTGCTGCTGATGCTTAGTGTTATCCTCCACTTCCATGCTGACACAATCCTCCCCCTCTTCTTCTTCCTGTGTGATCGGCGGGCCTGCAGGAATACTAGTATCTGGATAAAGGGGGCCTTGAGAGGTAAGGAAGTCCTCCTCTTCCTCCCGCTGTTCGGCCCCAAGTGCCCTGTCCATTATTCCACAAAGCGTGTGCTCCAACAGGAAGACAAGAGGGACAGTATCACTGATGCATGCACTGTCACTGCTCACCATCCTCGTGGCCTCCTTAAATGGTGATAGGACAGTGCATGCATCCCTGAATCCCTGATCAGTAGCCACTGGCGTGGCGAAAAAAAGCCAAGCTCCCCTGATCCTGTCCTGGTGCCATACTCACACAGGTACTCATTGATGGCCCTCTGCTGCATGTGCAGCTGCTGCAGCATTGCCAACGTTGAGTTCCACCTGGTGGGCATGTCACAAATGAGGCGGTTCTTAGACAGGTAGCATTCTCTTTGAATGTCAGCCAGCCGAGCACTGGTATTATATGACCGGCGGAAATTACCACAGACTTTCCTGGTCTGCTTCAGGAGATCCTGTAAGCCCAGGTACCTGCACAAGAACTGCTCCACCCCCAAATTAAGGACATGAGCCAAACAGGGAACATGGGTGAAGTGTCCCTGTCGGAGGGCGGAGAGGAGGTTGGTGCCATTGTCGCAAACCACCATTCCTGCCTGAAGCTGGTGTGGCATCAACCACCTCTGAGCCTGCTCCTGCAGAGCTGACAGAATCTCTGCCCCAGTGTGGCTCCTGTCCCCTAAGCACACCAGCTCAGACACAGCATGGCATCTTTTTGCCTGAGTGCTTGCGTAGCCCCTTGAACACCTACAGAGCACCGCTGGTTCTGAGGACAAATCTATAGAGGAAGAGGCCATGGAGGAAGAAGAGGAGGGGGTGGAGGAGAGAGGTGTGTCAGAATCACCACTAGTAGCGTTTTGGAGTAGCTCCAACCTGTTCTGCATCCGTCCCAGCTGCCAGCAGGGTCACCCAGTGCGCCGCGAAAGATAGGTAACGTCCCTGTCCATGCCTGCTGGACCATGAGTCAGCGGTAATATGCACCTTACCACTGACCGCCCTGTACAGCGAGGCCAAGACATTGCCTTCCACATGGCAGTAGATAGCCGGAATCGCCTTCCGTGAAAAAAAGTGGCATTTGGGAACCTGCCACTGAGGTACCGCACATTCCACAAATTCACAAAAGGGGGCAGAGTCTACCAGCTG
Source organism: Lithobates septentrionalis (assembly GCA_037952835.1). Lineage (NCBI taxonomy): Eukaryota > Metazoa > Chordata > Amphibia > Anura > Ranidae > Lithobates > Lithobates septentrionalis. The sequence goes on along the minus strand of JBBDGP010003675.1, from coordinate 1,708,673 downwards.
AAAAGGCAGCAGTTGGAGTGCTAGCAATTTAGCCAAGCTAGCATTCAGCCGCTGGGCATGTGGATGGCTGGGACCAAATTTCTTTCGCAGGTTTAGCAACCTGGGTAGGGAAATTTGCCTGCTACAATCGGACGTTGGTGTAGCGATAGTAGATTGCCCCCAAGTACTTGGCACACCTAATTCTACACCTTCATTCCTCTCAGTGCAGGTTTCTGAGAGAAGTGAAGGTATAGTGGGGTTGGAGATCCCAGCTGATGAGGAGTAAGGAGAGGTCCGCCTCGTTCTTTGGTGTGGGTCTTTTAAGTATGCTTGCCAATGGACTACATGAGAGTTCGACATATGTCTGGTCAAGCATGTGGTGCCCAAGCGGCTGCTGTTTTGGCCACGCTTGATACGCTTCAGAAATATGTTGCAAACAGCAACGGTGTGATCTGCTGCACACGTTTAAAAAAAGGCCCACACCAAAGAACTTTTGGAAAAAGCATGGAGTCAGCAGTGCCCTGCACATGCGGGGCTCTGTGGTGTGATACAGTCGGTTGGCTGCCCTTAAGCTGGCCCCTGGAGGGCATCCTGCCTCGTTGGAGATGTGCCTCCTCCTCTCTCAGGCACCCATGTAGAGTCAGTGACCTCATCATCCCCTCCCTCCTCGTCACTGGAACAAACCTGGCAGTATGCTGCAGCTGGGGGAACATGACTGCCAGTTTGTTGTCCTTCTTGGGCACCCCCTCTCTCTGGGCTCACGTTACTGCCTTCCTCAATCTGGGTACCATCATCGGAGCCTTCAAAACGCTGCGCATCCTCCTGCAGCATGTACCCAACACTGTGGTCGAACAGTTCGGAGGACTCCTCAGGGCATTATGGTGGGGCTAGGGAAGGAGTGACTGATGACATTGAGCCGATGGAAGAGGCTGCTTTGGCAGCTGCATTGGCAGCCAAAGTACTCTGAGCCTGGGTGATAGAGGATGAGGACAGCTTGGTCATCCACTCTACCAACTCTTCTGCATGTTGTGGCTCAACACGGCCAGCTGCCGAAAAAAAAGACAAGCGTACCCCACAGCCATGTGTTAAGGATGCACCATGTCCATGACCAGCAATTTTGGCTGTAGACACAGAGCCTGCTTGCCCTCTTTTATTGGCCTGTGAGCGTCTGCCTCTCCTTGTTCGCCTTCCAGA